>AFQZ01000186.1:0-65715 GCA_000222935.2 Aciculosporium take MAFF-241224 | reverse complement strand
TTCTTTCTTTCTTTCTTTCTCTTTCTTGCCATTCCTCTGGTTGTCCAGCCACAATGACTGACCTTGAATCTGTAGCAACGCCGAGGTCTGGAATGACGTTACCTTCCCCAGCGAGCCGGTCGAGGACGAGCTGAAGCTGTACATTAGCAAGAGACTTACCCCGCAGCGAACCAAGGTTCGAGCCGATGTGGAGGTGACCTGCTTCGGCTACGAGGGTATCGACGCGGTCAAGACGGCGCTGAGAACCGCCGAGGCGGGCAACACGGCCGAAGGCGCCAACAACGATACCCAGGTCAAGGTTAAGCTTGTCTCGCCACCACTGTACGTGCTCACCTGCACCTCATTCGACAAGAACCAGGGCATCGCACTTTTGCGAGAAGCAATTGAAGGCATTCGAAAAAGCATCGAGGGCGCTGGCGGCAATTTGACGGTCAAGATGGAGCCCAAGGCCGTTACCGAGAGCGACGATGCTGAACTGCAGGCCTTGATGGAGAAGAGGGAGCGCGAGAATGCCGAAGTCAGCGGTGACGAGAGCTTGAGCGAGAGCGATGACAATATCCCTGAGACCATGTAAAATATTGGCTATCAAAGGAGGACTACGCGGCCACAGCGGGAACACCAAATATCAATGTCAAGGGGCGAATGGTTACAGAACGCGACGGGCCAATAGTGATGGACGGCGACACCCTGGCATTTCACGAGGCTGGAAAAGGGGCAAAGAGTCTTAATGGACATGACGTTTCTCATGTTAGTTTTTGTTAAAAAAGAAGAAAAAAGTTCAAGTCGGAGAAAATACTGCATGGGTGATGATGATGATGATGATGGCCGTGAGCACGGCGGCACGTGTGGAGGAGCTGGTCTGGTTGGTGTTGGCGGATCATGTGGTTGTGGAGTCGGGACCAGCATGTCATGGGTGGAAGCGGTGTCGGGGAGACCAAGGAGGCTGCACGTCAATGGATGGATGCACCATGTCGAGAGTTGGGGAAGGAAAAAAAAAAAAAAAAAAAAAAAAAGAAACGTTGTAGATTCGGCGCAGTGCACTGCAGGGCGCGGGCGAGAGCATACATGGAAATGGGTGATGAATGTTTCAAGATTGTGCATGCGGACTGCCGGATAAGCCAGGATGAGACGGCAGAGCCCCGGCCAGGCAGCAGTGGCGTCGGCGTGTCGAGAGTGGAAAGACGGGTGGGTGCCCGCAAGTGCAACACTCGAACGAGGCAAAACCAGTCCACCCCAGATCAATATCCCTCGCATCACATGACGCGGCGGCGACGCATCCATGGCTCTCGCGTCGATATGGGCGCGCTGGAGAGGAGGACAGCAGCACCGGGCCACGGCGCGGGTGGCGGCCCTGAACCTCGTCGGCCTCGCGACGTGGATCCCCGTCGTGGCGTGGTTCAACCTCCATGTTGCGGAGATGACGGTCGTGGACGGAGCGTCCATGTATCCGCTCATGAATGAGGATCGGGACTCGACGCTGCGGAGGGACGTGCTTCTCAACTACAAGTGGGCGCCGCAGGAGGGGCTGGAGCGCGGCATGGTGGTTACCTTGAGGTATGTTGGTGTTTTCGCATCTTTCGCGGGCAAGGTTATGCCCTCCGACGTTCTTGCGGCACGGGCACGCCTCCTCTTCCTTGTTCTCTTTCATCTGTTTTGCAGGGCAAACCAGCTCATATCGTTTCCGTCTCGCAGGAGCCCGTTTCGGCCCGAGACCACCGTCGTCAAGCGAGTGGTCGCCCTCGAGGGGGACGTCGTCCGGACGAGGCCGCCGTATCCCGTTGCGACGGTCAGCATCCCCGAGGGGCACGTCTGGGTGGAGGGGGACGGAGGGCCGGGGTCGAGCCTGGATAGCAATACGTATGGGCCTGTGTCCAGGAGGTTGTTGACGGGGAGGGTCACGCATGTTGTGTATCCCTTTCGGAAGTTTGGGCGGGTGAGGTGGTGGGAGCATGGACGGGAGGCTGCCTGAGGTTGGACGGCGGCGGGCGGTGGAGTGTTGTTGCTCTGCTGAAGAACTTTTCCTGTGTGATGGGGAGGGGGACTGGTTGGATTGGAGGCCAGGAGCATGGATGGATGTATACATGTGGCATTGCGGCTGTTGCTAGACGGATACCCGTTGACTACAGGTACGTTGTTTATGGGTGCCATGCAGCAATCGCATCCTGGTGAGATTCAGATTTCCTCACCTTGGTACCTACTACGCATGTACGAGGTAGTAAGTACCTAGCTGGAGGAGTCTACAGCTTACAGCTGGCTGGTACCTGGTACCAAAGCCGGCTCGCCGTACGGACCAATCGGCCACTGCACCAACCTCATCCGCAGCCAAAGAGCTCCGTCGGGGATAACATCGGCTATGGGAAGGGGACAAAAAAAAAAAAAAAAAAAAAAAAAAAAAAAAAAGTTACAAAAACCACCTCGCGACAACAAGCCATCAGGCACCGAATCAGCGACGGCGTCCTTTTTTCTCTGCTCTACTCCTTTGGCATTCTCCCCTTGTACTGGGATAAAAAAAAAAGCCAAGTGCATCGTCAAGGGACGGCCGTTGTCCCAGACGCGCATCTGGACCTGCGCGCTGTCTTCGTTTTACTCTTCTTTGCCCCCCCTGGCCACAATCCGTCAGCCAGCCGTCTTTCTCGAACTCCTCCTCCTCCTCCTCCTCCCCTCCATCTCGTCCTCGGCGTCGTCCCGGCCGTTCAACCCGTGTTCCACCCTCGTATCGGCCGCATCGACGAGACGGTGTGCCCGCGGGGCCCATCCGCGCGTGTCCCTTGGGCTAGCCACCCAGCAAGCGTCCAGCCTCTGCTCGCTCCTGCGCCGTGAAAACCCGCGTCCGCGACCCCGGAACCTGAACCGACGGCGAGTCCGGACACGGGCGCGTCATCCCTGAATATACGGCCGCCGCGTCGCATCGCAATGCCGGCTGTGCGGCCCGACGGGATTGTCCATTGCAGATCAACAAAAACGCTGTCGGGCCCGACGGGCGGCCAGAACCATGAAGGGCGACGTAGAGGGTGAAGGCCGGCCGCCATATCTCCATGTGTGTTTCGTCTTTTCCGAGGAGCCCTCTTCCCGAATGGCAGGCGTTGCAGAATTGCCTCCTTGTTCATGCGCGCGTCCGGAGCACGGTTGACAAACTAACGAGTCTTGTTTGTGTCCAACAGGCCATGATTGCCGGCGGCATCGGAGGCTCGACAGGAGACCTGCTCATGCACTCCCTCGACACGGTCAAGACGAGACAGCAAGGAGACCCGAACACGCCGTCGAAATACACGTCTCTGGGACGATCCTACTACACGATACTGCGGCAAGAGGGTGTTCGACGCGGCTTGTATGGAGGCTGGATTCCCGCCCTGGGCGGCTCGTTTCCCGGCACGGTTCTGTTCTTCGGCACATATGAATGGAGCAAGCGGTTTTTCATAGATCACGGGCTGCAGCAGCATTTGGCGTATCTCTCGGCGGGTAAGATATCGGCCCTCTCCCCCCCTACTTGTTTCTTCCTTTTCTGGCTGTACGCAGACCACGTGCCATCTGAAACCCCCCATGACTGATGCTTGACCTGCAGGCCTGATAGGCGACCTCGCCGCCTCAGTCGTCTACGTCCCCTCCGAGGTGCTCAAGACGCGCCTCCAGCTGCAAGGCCGGTACAACAACCCCCATTTCCGGTCCGGCTACAACTACCGGGGCACCGCCGACGCCGCCCGCACAATCGTGCGGACCGAGGGCGCGGCCGCCCTCTTCCACGGGTACAAGGCGACGCTCTACCGCGACCTGCCCTTCTCGGCGCTGCAGCTCATGTTCTGGGAGCAGTTCCACGCCTGGGCACGCGTCCACAAGCAGAGCCGCACGATTGGCGTCCCGCTCGAGCTGCTCACCGGCGCCGCGGCAGGCGGCCTCGCCGGCGTCATCACATGCCCGCTCGACGTGGTCAAGACGCGGCTGCAGACGCAGGTCAACGCGCCGGCGGGGAAGCCGCCGGACGGGTGGGCGCCGCAGAGGCGACACATTTCCACGTCGTCGCCCGGCACCCATCGGCCGCGGCCGGGCGCCACGCCGCTGCATACGAGCTCGGTCATCACCGGCCTGAAGCTCATCTATCGCGGGGAGGGCATCGCCGGCCTGTTCCGGGGCGTTGGCCCGCGCGGGGTGTGGACCTTTATCCAGAGCGGGTGCATGCTGTTTCTGTACCAGCGGCTGCTGCACCAGCTCAGGATTGTGCTGCCCGTCGAGCGCGAGTGAGTGATGGGGGGGGTTGTGAGGTTGGCGTTGGGCAATTTTTAGGGTCGTCGTGGGCGGCATTGAAAGGGGACTGTGCGCAGAAAGAAAGAAAGAAAGAAGGAAAGAAGGAAAGAAAGAAAGAAGGAAAGAAGGAAAGAAAGAAAGAAGGAAAGAAGGAAAGAAAGAAAGAAGGAAAGCGTATTACATACAAGACCATTTTACTGGGGTTTTTTTTTTTTTTTTTTTGTTCTTAAAAGCCATCTGACACCGGACTTTTGTCGCTTTTCATAAAGAAAGAAGAAGGAGGGAAAAGGATGGGGCCACACAGGAGTTCGATAAGAGGCCGGATGCGGATCTGTACTGTCATGTTTCGGGAATGAGGAGGACAATCAATCACCAATACGCATTGGCATGCATAGCGGCCTGCGATAGAGCAAGAGGATATGGCAAGCAGGAAGAAGGGCATATCATTGCGCGGCGTTTGCGGATAGGACATGAGAAGGGGAGGGCAGGGTAGGGCAAGGCGATGCTACGGGTTTCTTTCCTCTCTTTTTTTTTCGTTTCTTCCCTGCCGTGGATGGTTAGGGTGTTGCTTGTTCTGTGTAGATGGGGTGATGGATTGTGTGTATGTGTGTATGTGTGTGTATGTGTGTATGTGTGTGTATGTGTGTATGTGTGTGTATGTGTGTATGTGTGTGTATGTGTGTATGTGTGTGTATGTGTGTATGTGTGTGTATGTGTGCATGTGTGTATGTAGACTCCGGGGCCGCCTCTCCACACGAATCACGCATCTTCATTCTGGACCGCGTCATGGCAATGGACATGAACTGTGTTGTTGCTGCCTTGCTACATTGATTGCAGTCGACTCTCCGCGTCTCCCATCCACTCACGCACTGGACGTGATGTGTAATGATTCAAATCCCAACTCTAAACGGGGTATCCTAAGCCTCGCCAGCACCACCTCCGCACCCTCTGCTCCCGTACTGCAAGAAGAAAAAGGGACACGGACGACAAATAAACGTGATCTGATCAACCGCCCACCTCTCCCCCGCCCCCGAGCGCTCATCATTCATCACCGTCACTCCCCTGCTCATCATCCCCCCCCGGCAGGTCCTCAAAGTCCTCCACCCTCCCCGCGAGCTGGTCCCTCGCCAGACACACGGCGATTCCCACCGTCAAGGCATTCCACACGCTCTGGTGCCGATCCATAAAGTGCAGGTCCACGTGGAAACTGACGTACGCGTCCGGCCCCTTTGCGCTATCGACCGTCAACAGGAAGACGGTGGACCGCAGCACAAACAGGCCATACACGACGGGCGGTCTCCGCCGATACACAACCTCTTCCTTTTCGCCGTCGTCCCCCTGCCCGGGCCCAGCAGCCTCCTCCTCCTCCCGCACCATCTTCTCCAGAAAAACGTCCACCAGCGCCGCTGCCGCGGCGGGACCTCCCCCCTCCGCGTGCCCCAGCAAAGCAGAAAAGTGGCCGTCGTCGCGGTCCACGCGCAGAAACTCCCTCTGCAGAAAGGCAAGCGCCCGCATGCGCTGCTCCATCATGGCCGTAATCTCCGACTCGCCGAGCGAGGCGTCCAGCTCGGCGGCGAGCACGTTGGGCGCGTACCGCGTGTGGGCGTAGGCGCCGTCTTGGGCCGCCCACGAGATGTACCTGTCTAGGGACTTTTTGATCAGGGGGCTGGCTTTCTGGCGGAGGCCTGACTGGACGGTTGTCCGGACCGAGGAGGTTAGATCGATGAGGCGGAGGAGGGCCATTGTTGCTTTTTTTTTAAAGAAAAAAAAATAGACAGAGAAGAAAGAGAGAGAAAAGGAAGTGTTAGTCTTGTATAAGAGTTCCATGGGAAAAGAGCAGCCTAAAAGGTTTTTTTTTTTTTTTAAAAAAAAAAAACCCTTATGTATTGATACAAGGGGGTTATAAGGGGAGGCGAGGAACATACCTTGAAAGTCTTTCCCAGACCGACTATACACGATTGGTCTTGGTCGCTTCTCGGCGCCGCCGTCGTCGTCGCCGACGGAAAAGACGGTCTCGAGCATGGGGATGCCCCGAAAGTCCACCTCCCAGTGGGCGGGGAGGAGCGGCCGCTCCGCCCGCTGGAAGAGAATCTCAAAGAGACGCTCCTCGTCGGGCGCCCATGTGCTGGCGCCGGGGTAGCGCTTCTTTTCGAGCTCGAGCTCGAGCTGTGCTTCTGAGGGGAGGGGGCCCGGGGACGGCGCATCGCTGTCGTAGCTTTCTGTGTCGAGGAGGGCGTCGAGGATCGAGCCCTCGCCTTCTTCCTCCTTGATGAGCATGGTGGTGGAGGTGGGGGGCGAGTGGCTGGCTGTGGGCGAAATGGGCGTGTCTGCCGGGGCGAGCGCAGGCCGTGATTTGGAAACTGCTGCTGGTGGTGGTGCTGGCAGATTATTTCTCGAGGACTGGGGTGCGGGAGGGACGAGCGGAGGTGCTGCTGCGGTCATGGTGGTGGTGGTGATGGTGGTGGTGGTGGTGGTGGATAGTTAGCTAAGGAGTGCTTTCTTTTTTCCTTTTTGCCCTTCTTGCCGTCTTGTTTCTTCGGTCGGCGTGCCAAGTGGTGAATTTGCCGAGGGACGGGTTGGCGCGGTGCAAGAGTGAAGGAGGAGGTGAGATGAGTCTGAGCAAGGCTGCGGACAATGGCACAGACCATGACGATGGCGGATGGCATGTATTGTGTGATTCGTGTGGCTAGGGTCGAGGATTCGGCCAGAATCGGGATGCAAAGACAAGAGTCTCGATGCTTGACGCATGACTCCGGTCCATTATATTTGGGCGAGGGGTGAGGTGAGCGGGTTGGGCGGGTTGCCTTTGCCGTCTTTGTTGCGGATGAGTAGACAAAGGCTGGTTGGTGGTGGTGGCTTTGCCAACGGCTTGGGGTTGGTTGAGCAGCTGGTGTCTGGGGTTGGGCCATGACGATGACGACGACGACGACGACGACGACAAAACAAAAACCCACGAGTACGTTGCATCCTAGGTACGAGAGGCCCAAATTTCTTCATGCTGACTGATCTCTTTCCCCCTCATTCAGAATGTATCGCTTGCGCTCGTGCTACGCGTAGTGCACCCCAAGGTGAGGGAGGGTGTTGAGGGAGGGTGTTGAGGATGAGGCATATCTAGGCAAACTACACAGCACACCCATGAGGGATCTGCATCCTCCCTTTGACCCGTATGGCCAATTGGTCAATAGAGCGGGAGGGTGTCGCCCAGCATTTAAACTGCCGATCCTGCCCTTCATCTCTCGACTGCATCGCGCAACTCGACAATTCTGCCATCCCGCCACTCTACGTCCATCCACAAGTGTCGCATGCGAGAAGAAATCATGGCCACCGCCACGCCGATGCCGACGCCAACCCCGGCAACAACCCACATCAGAGTCGCATCGCCAACAGGCCCCGTCACCCGAACGGTCCTTCAGACCCCGTTGCGAGACGCACTCCCGTCCGAGATGCCCATCATTGACGTGTCGCCCCTGTTCAGCCCCTCACTCGCCCGTCGCCGAGCCGTCGCCGAGCAGGTCCGCCAGGCCGCCACCAACACGGGCTTCTTCTACATCAAGAACCACGGCATCCCGTCGGCGGTCATCCAAGACGCCTACCGCGCAACCCTCGACTTTTACCACCAGGACCTGCCAGACAAGCTCGAGGCCAGCATCGCGCAGAGCCGCCACTACAATGGCTACCGCGCGCCCGACACGCAGAGGCTCAACCCCGACGAGGGCATCGACGTGCGCGAGAGCTTCTCCATTTCCTATGACCCGCGGCTGGATGCCCAGGTCGAGCACGTCGACGACATCCCCGCCGACGCCATGGAGCACATCTTCCTGGAAGAGCACCACTTCACCAAGACGGCCCAGGTGCCCAACTTCAAGCACGCCATCACGGCCTACTTCAGGGCCTGTCTCGCCCTGGCCAGAGCCCTCACCCGCACCTTTGCCCTCTCCCTTGGGCTCCCCGAGACGGCCTTTGACACCAGGGTGGACTACCCCGACGTCACCCTCAACCTCAACTACTACCCGCCCATTGCCGGGGACACGGCCGGCCGCGCCCCCGCCGACCCCGACGTCAGAGTCTCCATCGGCTCCCACACCGACTTTCGCCTCTTCACCATCCTGTGGCAGGACATGACGGGCGGGCTGCAGGTGCTCAACCGCGACGGCCAGTGGATCAAGGCCAAGCCCGTGCCCGACACCTTTGTCATCAACATTGCCGACTGCCTGCAGAGCATCACCAACGACAGGTACGTCAGCACGATCCACAGGGCGCAGAACTGGAGTGGCAGGGAGCGCGTTAGTCTCTCGTATTTCTGGGGGTTCGGCCTGCACGAGACGTACGGCGTGCTGGACAATTGCGTTGCTGCGGGCGAGGAAAAAAAGTATCCGGACATCAAGTGTCATGACTGGTTGAAGAAGCGGGTTGGTGACATGACGGAGCTGGGAGACACGACTGCATGATGACTTTTCTTTCTTTTCCCATCCTTCTCCTCTCGTGCTGTGCTTGACGACGCATTGTCATGGACGAGGAATGCATGTCTCTGGGACCAAGTATGCGGCATGTTGCGTCACTCATTTCCAGATTTGGTAGTGTAGTCCAGTGTGCGATTTGAGCAACTCCTTGTCGGCATCTGCTGAAAATGTTTGTTTGTGTTTTGTGTTTTGTGTCCGTGTGCATGTTTGTGTGGTTGGGTTTCTTTGACGAGCTTTCTGCACGGGCGGCCGCTTACGTAAAGAACACCCCGGTGCCAAGCCGGTGCCGAGTATTTTGGGACCTGAAGAATGGCTCGTTAGGTACGAGGTTGATGGGTTGTTGTATCTGCATGTTGTATTTGAACGTTGTTGTATTTGCATGTTGTATTTGAACGTTGTTGTATTTGAATGTTGTATTTCAACCTTGTATTTGAACGTTGTTGAAGCCAAGCTCATTGATTGATCGACGCTCCGGTTTATCCCATATTGAAGCCCATTTTTTCACGTGATCCACATGTCAACTCAGCAGACCTCTGCCCATCATCTGTGGCAACAGCCTCTGTTGCCCATCGTCGCCGAGCCGAGCGCACAACCATGGCGGAAGCAGTCAAGGCAGCAGCCCAAGCAGCAACCCGTCAATTGCCGGGCTTCAGGCTCGGCCAGAAGCAGGTCTTTCTGTATGTCCGCCGTTGAGTCACCATTTTTTGTTTCTTGTTGCCTGCGTCATGGCGCCGTCTCGTTCCGCAATCCACCTTGGCTAACCAACTTCCCAACGCCCGGGGACAATTTTCAAGGCCCAGCCACGTCATCACCTTCCTCCGAAAGGACCACCTCCCTCCCAACGAAGCCTGCTTCCAAGTCCCCCTGCGCTTCACCAAATTCGACCTCCGCGACTACCTCTGGAACCTGTACAAGGTCGAGGTGACCAAGGTGCGCTCCTACGTCAAGCAGCAGCCGTTGACGCAGCGCGACTCGCACTCGCGGTCCTGGTACCGCCCGCTGCCGCTCAAGATGATGGTGGTGGAGCTCGCCAGGCCGTTCCAGTGGCCCGACCGGCCGACGGATCTGGAGCCGTGGAACCACGACCTGTGGCGGATGAGGGAGGACCTGACGGAGAAGCGCAACGAGGAGCAGGTCAACCAGCACAAGTTTGTGATTCCCTTGAAGAGCAGGGAGCCGCTGTCCAGGGAGAGGAGGGAGCTGGCGAGTTTGGCGAGGAAGATGGCTGCCGGGGAGGTCAAGTGGTCGAATGACGTGATGCTGGATCCGAAGTGGGACGCTCTGCTGGGCAAAAAGGAGGAGGGGGCCGAGATCAAGGGGTCCGAGTAGACTTTCCCGAGGGGCATCATATCCTGGGCATGTACGATAGATGAACGGGGCAAGCATCGACCGTGCTTTGCTCTGCGGCCGTATCATGGCGACGGAGGTGCAGCTGGCCATATGACACAAAACAGTACACAATCGTGGGGTGGGTCGGAAATCGTTTCCACATGGAAAAAACCAATCATGACATGCAACTATACAAAGGCACGACGACACTCGTAGCCCACGAAAAAAATAGCCAGAATACGAGACAAAAGCCCAAGACTCACTCATGGCGCCAATACCGCCCCTCCTGAAACAGCAAGACCTGATCCCCCCAACTCCACCACCCTGCCGTCAGATTTCGAGCAAACACCTCGAGGCCAGGATACGGCTTTTGGCCAAAAACACGGCCAAACAACCCCCTCAGATTCGGCTTCCGCGAGTGGACGTCGGGCGCGGCAACAATAACCTTGGGCCCGAGCCCAGCCGGGGTGGGCACCCCGATGCGCTTCGCAACGAGGAGCCTCTCCCAGGGCTTGCGCCACACGGAGGCGGGATGGCAGAGGGGCTCGCCGCGAGCCGTAATCTTGAGCCAGGTCCATTCGGTGGCGAGCTCCACGCCCCAGGCGGGGAAGACGGCCGACGACGACGACGTCAGCAAGCTGCGGATGGCGGCCTTGTTGGTAATCCAGATGGCCACGAGGCCGTTGGGGGAGAGGTGCTCCGCGACGGGGATGCTCGTCAGCAGGGCGCGCATCTCGGCGAGGTGGCCGGCTGTGTGGTACGAGTCTGCTTTGCGGCGGCGTCGTCTGGCGGAGCGGTTCGGCCAGGGGGGGTCCAGGACGATGAGGTCAAAGAGGGGGGCGGTGGCGAGGAAGGTGCTCCGGAGGGCTTGGATGGAGCCGTGGAGGGGTGTTGCGTCGCCGACGGGGAGGGTTTGGGGAGGGGGCGGCGACGATGACGGGTGGTTGTCGCGTGTGTCGGGCTGGGTGTGCGGCTGCGGCCGTGGGGGCGGCGACGGGCGCGGGAGGTGGAAGGGTCCGGTGTATGTCGAGGCGAGGAGCCGGAGGGCCGCCTCGACGGATGCCGCCGTCATGAGGTCGGTGATTTGCTGGGCGGGAGAGGGGGGGCGAGCGGCCGGCTCCTGGGAGCGCGCATCGGAAGAGGCATGGCGTTGGAACCGCCTCGTCTTGGTGGCTGTTGTCGCCTGTGGTTCCGGCGTCGGAAAGGGCTCGAGCGGCGGCACGGCCGAGCATATTCGGCGTGGGGGTCGCTCCCCCGGGAGGACCTGGGCCTCCTCGAGGGTGCGCGGGATGTCGAGCAGGACGGTGGCCTCGTCGTCGCTTTGGAAGAGCACGCTGGAGGGGGGGGGTCGGGCTGGCGCCATCGTCGGATGGTGACATGGGGTGCATGTAGTGCAGGTACAGTTGGATACCTCGGCTGGCGACATTGGGTGGGTGTATCCATGCAGACTGGATGGATGAGGGCTTCTCCGGGCATGCCCGTGCGGGTGCGGTGCGGCAATCCTCGGTTGAAGCCAGCCACGTGGTGGAGCGAGTGCTTGCCCAAGGGGCCAGTGACGAGCCGGCCATTACGTACGACGGCCATGTGTGGCCCGCCCCGCCGGCTTCTTCCCACCTTTTCCCTCCCGCCGGCTTCTTCCCACCTTCTCCCTCCCGCCAGGTCAGGCAGGCAGCCCTTGAGCCGAACAGCCAGCGGCATCCCACCTACGCGCATAAGCAACGCCAAGGAAAACCTCCCTTCGACAACGCTCTCCAGACACCTTTTGCCTCGAATTTTTGCCCACGTCGCCAGCCAGCCAGCCGCGGTTGCTTGCTTGCTTGCTTTGCCGTCGCACCACCGCGGCATCCCATCAATGTCCTCGTCCTCCCCCCTCGCCGCGGGTCATCCTTCCGCGACGGGGTTTGCGCGCGAGCACCTCCCGCGGCAGCATGTCGGGCCCGCCGCCGCCGCTCCCTCGTCCGTCTCTCTGGCCTCGGCCAAGACCAAAAACCCGGCCGTGTGCCCGACCGACGACGAGGCCCTGACGCCCCGACGGGCCAGGACCCGATCCTGGAACTACGTCTGGCGGTCCGGCGTCGCAGGCGGCGTCGCTGGCTGCGCAGTGAGTCCACTACCCCGCAACAACATAAACATGGCCATCTTGAAAAAAAAACACCCGTCTTACTTGCATGCTTCTTCACTCCCCCCCCCCCCCCAAACACAGGCCAAAACCATGGTCGCCCCCCTCGACCGCGTCAAGATCCTCTTCCAAGCCAGCAACCCCCACTTCGCAAAGTACACAGGCTCCTCCTTTGGCGTCGCAACCGCCATGCGCGACATATACCTCTCCGAGGGCGCCACAGGCCTCTTCAGGGGCCACTCGGCCACGCTGCTGCGCATCTTCCCCTACGCGGGCATCAAGTTCCTCGCCTACGAGCAGATCCGCGCGCGCCTCATCCCCCGGCCCGACCGCGAGACGCCCCTCCGGCGGCTCCTCAGCGGGAGCCTCGCCGGCGTCACCTCGGTCCTCGTCACGTACCCGCTCGAGGTGATCCGCGTGCGCCTCGCCTTTGAGACGAAGCGCGCCGGCGAGCAGAGGTCGTCGCTGGGGTCCATCTGCAGGCGGATATCGAACAATGAGGGAACGGGGCCGGGGCCGGGTGCGGCGGTGCCCAAAGGAAGCAGGACGGGAGCCGGCGGCATCGCCAACTTTTACCGCGGCTTCTCCCCGACCCTGCTGGGGATGCTTCCTTACGCGGGCATGTCCTTTTTGACGCACGACACCGTCTCGGACGCGCTGCGCCACCCTTCCCTCGCGAGGTACACGACGTTGCCGTCGCGGCCGCGTTCAGGCACGACGACGACCGGTGCCGACAGGCCCGCTCCGCTGCGGTCCTGGGCCGAGCTGACGAGCGGGGGCATCGCCGGCCTCATCTCCCAGACGTGCTCGTATCCGCTCGAGGTCATCCGCCGGCGCATGCAGGTCAGTGGCGCGGTGGGCGACGGCCATAGACTGCGCGTGGGCGAGACGGCCCGTCTGATCTTTCGGGAGCGGGGCCCGCGCGGCTTCTTTGTGGGCTTGACCATTGGCTATGTCAAGGTTGTCCCCATGGTGGCCGTGAGCTTTTACACGTACGAGCGGATGAAGTTGCTATTGAGTATATAGAATCTTTTTTTTTTTTATTCAAGGCATTTTGTTTTGTCTCGTCTTGTTCTGTTACATTGTCAAGCAGATGACTTGGCGCAAAGCATTGCGGGTGGGGGGGCTTTGTTCCTGGTTTTGGGGTTTTACGGCAGGGGAGGGGTGTGGATGGGTCATGATTTCTATGGAGCGAGCATAAGAACTGTTCTTTCCTTTGTTCTTTTTCTTTTTCTTTTTGTATTTTTGTTCAAGGAGGGGTGTGTCTCCCTGGGTGGGTGCATGGTTTGGCGACAGGCGCAGCATGGACAGATCCGCCGAAGGCGGGAGCTCGCCGCAGGGCCCCCGGGGGGGAAATGTATATATTTGCCTGGATGGCTGATTGCCGCGCCTTTGCACGCTACATGTTTGTGAAGTCGCAAGCGTGGAGATGAAACAAAAAACCAAGACATCTTCCTTCCCGCCGCTAGATGGAGCCAAGATGCAGCTCCTCCTTCCTCCTCCTCCTCCTCCTCCTCCTCCTCACATCAACCACGAGCAGGGGGTCCGAGGTGAGCGAGGAAGCATACGTCCTTTCCCGCGGCTTCTGGTCCGGGTCGTCGTGCAGTCGAATGTCGCACTTGAGCAGGATGTGCGCTGGCGCAATTTCGATCTCGTAGGCGGCAAAGAAGCGTCCGGGGCGGGCATGCTGGCCGTGTCCAAAGGCCAAGTGATGGGGGGGTGACGTGGAGACGAGCTGCAGGCCTGGCTGATGTTGTTCTTTTCTCCCTTTTTTTGTATTAGAACTATTCTTCGGAGGAGGAGGAGGCGGAGGAGGAGGAACTTGAGTGACGTGGCCAGAGACGCTTCAGGCGCCGACTTTCTTTGACACGGCTGTCCAGCAGCTTCATGTTATGCAAGGCCATCTTCTTCCAACCACTGTCTGCCAAGCAGATGAAGAACAAACACATGTGCTACCTGATAGCTGATCTTGACCAATTGACCATACGGGTCAAAAGGGGGATGCACATCCCTTTGGGTGTGCTGTGCAATTTGCCTTGTCTGCCTGTATCCGCAACAGCTGATAAGAGAAACGGCAGAGTGGGTCGGCCAAGATGGAGATTCTACTATGCGTTAGGTGGGTACCTAGTATTTGTATATATGCACGTACATGTTTGGTATGCACATATCCGAACCACGAACGAAAAGCCTCGTCAGCAGCCCAGGCTTCTTGGTATATCCCTCCATGATGCGCCGACTCAAGAGCATCCCACGTCAATCCGTCTGTTCTCTCTCATGTTTATACAGTGTCCTTGACGCTGTGCGGCGTGGTTGAGAATGCTTCTGCGCCATCTGTGCTGTCCTGTTTTCTGCAGCACTCCAGGGTAGTGGAAAGGGACCCCACCCGGTCCGCAGGGTCCGCAGAACGCCACTCAGCGAGATGCACGTGCTCTTTGGTTTGTTCCGTCTGCTTGTGGAACCACACAGCCGCAGCCGCAGCCACAGCCGAGAGCCGTTTGGGCATGACCCGGCGAAAAGTGCGCGGAACGCGCGGCGAAAAAAAAGTCCGTGGCCAAACCTCCAACCGCGCCCATCGTCGCCCGCCCCCGTCGCCCACCTCCAACCGAGCACTCATCTCCTCATCCCTTTTCGAGTCGTGTGCAACCAGACGGGCATGAATCGGTTCTATTCATGCGCTTGCCAAACCAGACAGGCATGAATCGTTTCCACTCATCCGCTTGCCAAGTCCGCCCGCCCGTCAGCCCCCGTACGCCCTCGCACTTTTTGGCCGGGCCCTTCCTTCTTCTCGCCCGCTTCGTAGTAGACGCCGCCAGGAAATCCAGGAAACCGGCAACTCCGAACCCAGGCAAAGCCGCGCCACTCGGCAGGGGGTTTCGCCCATAGCGATTCACCAGACGCACAGCGCACCGCGCGCACTGCGCGCACTTGGCGACCGCCAATATCAGCGACGACGAGAGCGATAGCGACCTGTCAAATCTGCAATCTTGCTCATCCCCCAACCACCCCCTCCCCCCTCCCCTCGGCGGGCCGCCGCGTCTTTTAGCTGAATCGTCAGACCCACCGGTCCTGTATACCCGCCCGACGCCCAGACGGTCTCGTCTCGGGCTCTCTGGTCCTCGTCAGCTATGGGTAGGAAATGGCGCCAGCGACCAATTGCCTGTCAGTCGTGCCGCCGACGCAAGATACGCTGCTCCCGCGAGTTCCCTTGCTCCAACTGCACATCTCGCGGCATCAAATGCATTCAGTTCTACGAGCCCCAGGAACCCGGCGAACTTGACGCCGTTGCCGCGGCCGCCGACACCAGGGCCGGCTCTGTGGCCTCTCATCAGCTCAAGCTGCAGCCGTTGCTCCCCGAGCTGTCACTCTCTCGTGGCGGCACCGAGCCCATCTCCGCGCTCTTCCCAAACGCGGATATTCAAGCCCGTCTCGACAGGCTGGAGAACTGGATCACCGGCTTGAACATTCCTGCAGGAGCGGTCGCACCGTCGTTGTCGTGGCGAGCAGCAAAGATTGAGGGTGCGCGCAGCCCGCTGCAGGAGCAGCAAGTCCCTTCAGACACTCTTGTCCGGCATCTATCTCAGCTCGAAATCTCGACGCTGAGACAGATTACCGCCGAGGCCGTATGGTTTGGTAGCAACTTGATAATGAATAAGCCGCAAATGATGTTGACGTCGTCGTTTCCTGTAAGCAAAATGCTTTTCCTCTTGCATCATGGAAAACTGCTTTCTTTCTCTTTCCTTCTCTCTCTCTTCTCTCTCTTTTCTTTTTTTTTTTTTTTTTTTTTTCCTATACATAATCCCTCTCTTGTCCCCAAATATTCGGCCTCACCAACTGACCGCTGTCAACCTTGCCCTTCCGCCGTCTTGTTTCAAAATAAACATGAAAGACCGAGACCTTTTACGACGCCACCATCTCGTTCCATCTGTCGCCCATCAAACTCATCAAGAAGCCCTGCTGTATCCTTCAAGATGTCTCTGCTTCACAGATGGGAGCCGGGTCGCGCCAGATATGCGTCTTTCTACCCATGTATCATGAGGCATGCACCATCTTCCATACCTTTACTTCGGACTGGACTGTCTTGAGTCCAACCATACACACGCCCACGCTCTTCACCAATGTACAAAACGTCTACACATGTGTACAGGAGCAAATGCAGGTCCCGCTTGATGAGTTGCTGCTCTTTCTCGCCATGGTTGCTTGCGCGACACATGCCAGTTCACTTGGTGATGACATGAGCAGGCTGTTTGAGGGCCATGTAGACGCAACCTCGCGGTGCCCAGCATGGATCGACTCTGCCTTTCACATATCGGATGAGATCAAGAGGCGGGGACTCACTAGCTTGGTGAGCTTGCAAGCTCAAACCATCCTGATGAAGGTATCATGCTACATGGAGGGGAGTTCGGTGCGCAATCGCAGCCTTGTGAGCACCTCGATAGCAATGGCCCGTGAAATGGGCATCCATCGCGTCGACTTGCCGGGTGAGACGAGGTTGGGCCTCAAGTCTGAGGTTGAGGTCGAGATTGCACGACGGGTGTGGTGGGACAATGTTACCATCGATTGGTAGGTTTCGGGCATTTTTTCTGCGTCTGTTTTCGTTTTCGCCACGGTCGAGTGTCTGCTCTGCCTCTTGGACCGATAATAGGCCGATGAGGAGAAAAGAAAAAACGGAAAAATAAGAAAAGAAAAGAAAAGAAAAGAAAAGAAGAAGGAGACGGAGAAAAAATGTGACGAGGAAAAAATGTAGGCGGCTAACCTGCGAATACCCCCCCCTCCCCCCCCCCCCAAAAAAAAAAAAAAAACGGTTCCTTGCGCTATTCCCAGGCCCTCAAGAGGGCGTCTACACCATCCATCCTCATCACATGGCTGTCAACAAGCCAAGCAAGGTGGCAGGCCGTGACGCCGATCAGCAGACCCTCCCCCCGAACGGGCGCACAGAACAAACAGACGTGTCGTACTTTGTCGTACGGATTCGGCTCGCGGAAATCAGCCGCGAATTTGTCGACAGCTGCCCCATCTCGCCGCCCAGCACACACGAACACAAGCAGGAGAAGCTCCACGAGTTCAATGCCAAGCTCGAAGAGCTGCAGCGAGATCTGCCGGGCCATCTTGTCCTGAGGAAGCCCGGCGACCTGTTGGACCCGCCATGTCCGCAGCCCTCGGCCCTCGTCTTCCAAAGCCTCCACATCAACTGCCTCATCTACATCAAGCGGTGCATCGTCCACCTGCGGTTCCTCTCGTTTGCGAGCGTCGACTCCAGGTTCTCCTTTTCGTACGAAGTATGTTTCCACTGCGCCCGGGACATCATCTGCATGTTCAAGACGTTCAAGGCCAACCACCCGGGCATCATGCTGCGGCTGAGAGCCACCAGCTCGCTGCGGGCGCTGCTCCTGGCCAGCGCCGTCTTCCTGCTGGACATGTGCTCTGGCGTGGAGATCGACGACCTGCACCGGCAGCGGCCCGAGATGATTGATGCGTGGCGGCTCATGGGCGAGATGGAGGAGGACTCGAATCTCATAGAGCAGTTCCTGGACTTTGCCTCGCAGATGCTCACCAAGTACCATATTTCCGAGGCTATCGTGTCGGCGCTGTCGGCCGCCACGTCGTCCGGGTCCGTCGACGCCCCGAGCATGCACCGTGATCTCCCTCAGCAGCCGCAGCAGGAAGACGCCTGCATGTACGCCGTGCCCGGTGATCAGACGCAGACCAACATGTCGCCAATGGATGACGGGCTGGGCACGTCGCACGACATGCCGATGGACCCGACGCAGCGATGGCAGACGCTGGATGCGGACTTTGACATCAAGACGATGAGCTGGGACAATGTCTTGTGGGGGTTTGACACGGTCTTGATGTAGATGAGCCCGTGTGGCGGCTGTGTTGGGGGACTCGAGGCAGGGGAAGCATCCGGGGTGGCCTCGTGGCTTTTCCTTGTTGCTGCTGCCGAAGCACTATACTTTTCTGTAGTTGGAGTCGGCCATGTTTTATTTTTCTGCCTCTTCTCCTCTTCATTCTCTGTTTTTACCATTTCTTCATCTTCTTGTTGTTTTGCGTTGAGCGTTTGTTCTTCTCTTCGTCTCTTGCAACGACGGTGTTGCGTTTATGCACAGGGGAACTGTCCATGTGTGTGGAAGCAGAAGAAAAAAAAAGAAAGAAGAAAAAAAAAAAAGCAATGCATCAAATCGGGTACATGACTGTGCTCGGAGAAGGTACAGGATTGTGCCTGGAGATTCAGCCTCCCTGTTGAATCATCCTCGACCCCAGACAGGTCACAGATCCCCGAGACACCCACCTCCTTTCATCAAATTCTCTTCCCGGCACCGAACATCTCTTTTCCGTGTCTCAAAGTCGACGTGACACCCACATGATGATTCTCTTTTCCCGGCACTGAACATCTCTTTTCCGTGTCTCAAAGTCGACGTGACACCCACATGATGATTCTCACCCTTGAAAAGGTCGAGTCGGTGACGCCTTTTCCAGATTCCGTGTCGCCCATGCGGGACAACACCCCCCAACAGCGCCAGACCTGGCGCATCCCGCCCCCCCCCCCTCTCCGGCAAACCGTCCAGGGGACCTGCTGCCGCTCTGGCGGCAGTCGTCCCCGGCCACGGGAATTCGGGACCAAGAACCCAATGCCGCACGGACGAGGAGGCATTCGGCGACACACACAAGTCGGGTGGCCGGCATTGGACGTTTCCGGACCCGAGTCATCCTCCTACAGGGAGAAGGCCAGCGGTCGTCGTCGTCTTCCCGTCCGAGGCCTGCAACGGCGTTGCGTGACGGACTCGCCACGTGGTTGGCCTTGGCGCCAAGACGGAAGGTCGTTCGTCATCGTGGTCATCACAAGAGTCGTCGTCGTCGTCAGCCCGCCTGCACACCGGTCAGATGCGTCATGCAAGCTGTTTGCCTTGCACACACAAAGGCACCCCCTTCCGCGGCCGGCCGCCATCCATACCCAAGTAGAAAAAAAAAACCGGCCGCCATCCATACCCAAGTAGGTAGGGCTCGCATGCCCGTGACCAGTCCCCGCTGCCCGGGAGCTGCCTGCCCGTCCCGGTCGCTCAGGGGAGATTCTACCTGGTGTGCATGGCAAACCCGAACCATGGTGTCGGATCCGTGTCCTCTCCCGTCGTCCTCGACGTGTTGAACCATCTCTGTTTTCTTCTCCCGCCCGTCAAGGCCACCACATGTGTGGCCGACCCATCTTCACAGCCAGGACGCAAACCCGCTCACCACCTGGTTTGTCAAACGGCCCGCACGCACGGTGCTTATTCCAATAGTAATTCACTGCCTGCTATCCAGGACACGCGTTTGCTTCTAAACGAAAGAAGAAAGAAACGCCCTCTCGCTTGCAAACGCTGACAAGACACTTTTTCATTGTCCGCTCGCTCCTATACACATCGTCAAGTTCATCACGTCCTCCACAAACGCACCGCATGCCGTGTCAGCTCTTCACTGCCTTGCGGCGGCCGCTCGCGTAAGCTCCCGAAACCTCCACAGCACATCCCTGTCCACATTGACAGCCCATTGTTCTTCAAAGGCCGCCTCCCCGCCCACCCTGGCCACCAGGTCCTGCAGCCTGAGCGTCACAAACTCAAACGTGGGCACCGAGTTTATCGGGTCCTTGGCCATGGTCTCCTGCGACAGGATGCTCATGGGCGTGTCGTAGTCGTGCGTTTCCACCTCACCCCAGACGAGCGTGTCTGGTCCATTCACGTCGCCCTCTTGGACCTCGATGATGACGAGCGTCCACATGTCAAAGTAGTCTTGCAGCTTCGCCAGCGTGTGCTCCTGCATCGGCGACGGAAGCTCGAGCAATCTCGTCAGCCCGAGGAGGTAGAGCTTCTGTCGCGCGACCCTATCCATGCTCGACAGGTGCGAGAACCATTCTGTTGCAAGCCAGGGCCAGACTTGGTCTAGACCATCACAGGCGGTGAGCATTTGCACAAACATGTTGGGTTCGGCCAACGCCACGCGTGCTAGAATCGCAAAGTAGTCGCCTTCCGTCACCGTGTTGAGTCTACTAACCTTGTGGTTGGGACCCGTCGTCTGGTGCGCTTCCCATGCGTCGTGGAGGTTCGTCATGATCTTCTTGATCAAGCCCGTTTCGAGCATGTCTTGGACAACGACCGAGAGGCCGCTGGACCCGCCGAGCTCAGTAGCCGCACGTATGACGAGTTCTATGCATTCGGTGCCCCTGCGCACTTGCTCGCGACTCTTGGAATCGAGTGTGCCCGACAAGGCCGCGAGTACGTGGCGGCGCATGCCGTCTTCCAGCATGGCCGATGGCGCACCAAGAATGTATGATTCAATGGAGCCAAGTGCTTGCACCGCCGTCTCGGATTGATACTCGAGCAGAGGGAGTGCCATGTGTGCCAGAGCAATCAGCTCCGGCGCCAGGGGTGGTTTGCTTTGCGTGAGAATTGCGTTCCACAGCTCCAGTGACTCGTCGATGAGGTGTACGTGAAGGTCGGACCCCGGCCGGGCTGCCTCGGAGAGCAGGGGGATCATCAAGCTGTGGTATCGTTGCGACGCCGCACCCATGCTCATGACAAGGGCGGCAAAGATGGCAATGACGGCCTGCTTGATCATGTACTCCTCCGTCCCGGAAGCCTGCCACACGCCGGGGAGTGCTTCCATCAACTGGTCTCCAAACTGAGAAGCGTGCCCCTCCATTCGCGTCACCAAGATACGCACCGACTCCAGAATCGCCAGCTTTGTCTCGTCCACGTCGACGCTTTGAACAAGCTGCATAAGCTGAGTCAGGACATCCGCCGTGTAGGGCAAAAAGGCCTTGACGTTGAACTCGAGTTCATCGGCAATCCACCGGAGCTGTCTCGCTGCCGTGATCCGGACCACGACATCGTTTATTTCGTCGTTTGGATTCAAAAAGTGCTGGTAGATCTGATACACGATCGGCCTGCTCGCATCTGCCAGCTGGACAGGCGCCCAATAACTTATCAGAATGGCTATTCGTCGTCTCAACACTTTGTACAGGCCGCCTCGCTGCTGAGCATCACGCACGATCGTCGATGCCAGCACGGCATCGAAATCAAACACTGGGGAAATGTGGGAAGCCGCTAGACCCATGGCCGTATACACTGCGTCCTTTGTGGCGATGTCGGCTTCTGACGATTGTGCAGTTTCAAAGTACGACAGCAAAGGGGGTATGATGAGGGTGTTGAAATTGGTGAGCAGGTCCAAGAACAACCTCTCGGCGCAGGGCCGCACCTCCCACTCATAGGCATTGGAGTCCATCTGTTCTTGTTGTTCCCATTCCTCAGGGTCTTGCTCCCAGAGCTCTAGATCGGAACGTCGAAAGACGAACAAGTGTAAAATGATGCAATTGACCATCTGTTTCACCAGGTCGTCTCTGAACAGCTCAGTCTTGATCATCTTTCTCGCCCGCTCCTGCTCTGCCTTGACCTCGGGTGATCGGTATTTGAACGTCTGCACCGGCTGGAAGGCTATTCTCAAGCAGCTCCGCAGAAGCAGCAGGCCCTTGAGCGCCAGTCTCTCCTGCAGAGGGCCTTCGACTTTGGCCTTGGAGGTGCCCGCATTTCCATTTCCGTGGCGAATGCCGCCAGACGTGTCGAAGATGACGGCAAACTTGGACACGAGATCCCAGTAGGCATGTACAAGTGGCAGAGAATTTGGCAGCACGGGAAAACTGGCGGCATGCCTGTCGGCCATGTCGATGTGCATTTTCGCAAATTGGAGGAGATGCTTGCCGATCATGCCCTGGTAATGCGAGGGCAGGGTTGAGTCTTGACCGACAAAACCGAGTAGCTGACCAAAATGGTTCTGAGATAAGGTCCAAAACTGCTCGACCGAGGTATCCGCATGTGGCCTTTCGTAGCCAACTATGACGAGTCGTCGGAGGACCTTGAGAGCTAGCAAACTGTTGAGCATGGCCATGTTGGCGTCGCTCTCCAAACCCTTGCCATTGCTGAGAAACGACAGCCACGAAGAGGATTTCTCGCCGTAAATTTCCTTCAAGACGTAGACGATCTCGGGAGCCACGGACTGCAAAGATGTCTGCGACCTTTTTAGCCGCGCGGTACCTAGCTCTTTGACGACGCGCAGCAGTATCTGGAGAGTCCCGTACAGCTGTTGCTGATTTGCGTCTTTGCTAGACCGCAAGAGGTCTATTATGCTGGAGAGGGCATCGGGCCAGTCGGTCGGGAAGTCGATCCGCACAATCTTGGCAACAACAAAGGCATTGTGCATAGCAAGGTTTCGTTCTTCCTCGCCAATGGTGTCTCGGAATAGGCGAGATCGTATCAGGCTCTTTTCGTCTTGCTTGATGCCTGTTTTGGACTGCGTGTATAACCTCCAGTACTTGTCGATTCCATTCTTCAACTGAATGACGGCCAAGAAACGAACGTCGCTGGGGGCTGTTTTGTCGAGGTAGACAGCCTGGAAGATGGTTAGCGATGGTTTGGTTTTTTTTTTTTTGTTTTTTTTTTTTTTTTTTTTAATTAATTTTTGTCTTTTTTTTGTTTTGTATGTTAAGCCGGCAAGGGCCATTTGTGCCACCGGAAAGACCATGGCTGGCTTACCTGCAGCGAGGAGTAATATCCAGGCGTCAGCTCCCATGCTGCGAGTTGCTGACCGGCGGCTTGTCGCTGGGTATGATGGCTGCCAGTGGCGGACTGCAGAGTTCGACAAAGGGCTTCGAGAGACAGAGTATTTGCCTCGCCCGGTACCTCGATGGCGAAGCTCATGGTAAGTGTGCCGTCTCGTCTCGGTTGGGAAAACCGGCCGCCAGCTCAGTCCGCTTCGAAAATGGCTGGCTCTGTGAAGATGGGAAGGCGAAACGGCGACACGAGTTCACGAGCAAACCGGGAGGGTGGTTGGCCGCCGCCGTTGGATGTGATGTCCCTCGCAGTCTGTCCCCGCCGAGCAAGTTTGGTGGGGGGGTCTGACGTTTGAAAAACAACCGGCCAGGATCAAATACTGTATACACACACACACAGAGTGACAGAGACGAAGTCGCAGACGCTATGATGCCAGCGCCTCACTTTTTTTTTTTTACTTCATGTTATGAGAAAGGTACCTCAGGTGCCTTTTGGGTCCTGCCACATTCTCATCGACTGCATGGAATGTCCCCATGCACATTGCACATTGCACAAAGCACATTGCACAAAGCACATTGCACAAAGCACATTGCACAAAGCACATTGCACAAAGCACATTGCACATTGCATATTGCACATTGCACAAAGCCCACCTGCCCGCCTCCTCGTCAGGGTGGAGCCGGCCCATTCCAGTAACAAGCTCTGCCAGCAAGGAAAGCAACCCATCTGATGCATCTTCAACATTTCCCGTCTCTCACATGTCCTCAAACATCCCACCGACCATCCTCGACCACATACTCTCCTGGCCCCAGCCCTCAGCGGCCCATTGAGCGCCCGCTCTCGCCATGATACGCCCACGGGCTCCTCACCAAGCAATCCTACGCAGAGCACGCCCCCAATGGACCTGCCCAGCGTGTCTTTCGCGGCGCGCCTCCTCCTCCAAGCAGGTCGACAAGCGCGAACCGCCCGATCATCGCAAGCTAGGCCAACAACAAGAGCTCTTCATGACCTCGGTGTACAGCCCCGGCTCGCCCATCCTCCTGCCCAACGGCGCCAGGATCTTCAACCGGCTCGTCGACTTTCTGCGCAAGCAGTACGTGCGCTACGGCTTCCAGGAGGTCATCACGCCGACGATATACAAGAAGGCGCTGTGGGCCAAGTCGGGCCACCTGGAGAACTACGCCGACGACATGTACTCCGTCACCGGAAATCCTCGGAAAGCAAGCCGACAAAGAGAAGGAGAAGAAGGGGCGGCGGGATGCTTGTGCGACCGCGACGGCGGCGGCACTGCGGCGCAGAACCCCGAGGCCGACGACGAATACGGCTTGAAGCCCATGAACTGCCCCGGCCACTGCCTCATCTTCGCCTCCAAAGTCCGCAGCTACCGCGAGCTTCCCGTGCGATATGCCGACTTCAGCCCCCTGCACAGAAACGAGATCTCAGGCGCCCTCTCCGGCCTGACACGCGTGCGCCGCTTCCACCAGGACGACGGCCACATCTTTTGCAGGCCCTGCCAGGCAGAGGAAGAGATTAGGCAGACGCTCGGCTTCGTCCAGGCCGTCTACGGCGTGCTCCGGCTGGGCGTAAGCTACAGGCTGGCCCTGTCGACGCGACCCAAGGACCACTTCATCGGCACCAAGGAAGAGTGGGATCGGGCCGAGGACCGTCTCAGCCGGGCGCTGGACTCGTCGGGAATGGACTGGGCTGTCAACGAGGGCGACGGCGCCTTCTACGGGCCCAAGATTGACATTGTCATTCGGGACTCGGAGGGCAAGGAGCACCAGACGGCGACGATACAGCTGGATTTCCAGCTGCCCAAGCGGTTTGGGTTGGAGTACCAGGCCCCGGCTCCGGAATACGAGGCCCGAGGCGAGACCACGACGGACCCTGCGCTATTGGCCGAGCATGGTCCTGTGCGACCGGTCATGATTCATCGGGCCGTCTTGGGCTCGGTTGAAAGGTTGATGGCGTTGCTCATCGAATCCTACGACGGGAAGTGGCCCTTTTGGCTAAATCCGCGGCAAGCCATCATCCTCACCGTGAATACGTCGGAATCTGTGCTGGATTGGGCTGATCAAGTGAGGGACGTGCTCCTGGGGTTGAGGGAGGAACCCGGTGAACCAGTGGCTGAAGGCCCCTTGAACACGACGGGCCTCGCCGTCCATGTCGATTACACGGCGCGTTCACTCGGATCCAAGATTCGAGACGCCCGTGTAAGTGGATACAGCCACATTCTTGTCGTCGGGGAGGAAGACGTCAAGACTCGTCAGGTGAGCTTGGGGAAGGAGAGGATGCGGCCCTCGGATTTGCGCCAGCGGATGCGCAACATGGCAGATGCATATGAATAGAATAGACACTGCTGTATACACTCTGGACACTACTCTGTGTGAATACGTTGCTGCATGTATATATTTTTTACACGAGTATTCATCAGTATGTTGCGTATGTGTACATCTTCTACACTAATATGCGTCAATATGTTGTCTGGTTCTAGAATCCAGAGCCCCGATCGCGAGGGCATCCCAAAGGACCTCCTCTCCGTGTTGGACTGACCACTAAGCGTTGTCCTTGTTCTCATCGATCATAGGATCCTGCATCTCCTCGACTCTAACAAAGCGGTCAACAATTCCATCAAGCTTTGATGCACTCGGAGTTTACAGCTGCCGGGTGACCATTTCGTGCGAAACCCATGGATAAATTTCCCCACTGCGCCCGACACACACCCCGATAACAAGAGGGGAGGAATGCTGAGGCGATAAAAATATGTCTACACGAACCAAAGTATGATGATTGAATCAAGACCACCAAGTGGCGAGGTTGAGTTTAACCAGTGTTCTCGACGGTCATCAACGACGACGCGCTTGCTGGGCTTTTTTTTTTTTTTTTTTTTTTTTTTTTTTTGTTTGTGTGTGTGGGAGGAATAGTTCGGGTCCAGGATGTCGGATCAAGTTGGCGGATACAAGGTTTAGTGTAGAGACCACCGCACGTTGTCTTACTTTGGCAAATTTGCAGCTTGACCACGCATTCACCTCGGCAGCAATTTAGCGCAAAAGGCCAGTAAGATTCCAGCCTGTCCTGTTGTGGTGCTGGGCCCCGGCGGCACGTCATTTCATCTTGTCGGGGCGGGAACATGTGTAGCATCATGTCGGGAAGAACGCGGCATTATGAAGAATAGTCTCGAATCTCGATTCACCCCTTTGACCGGCCGTGGCCCTGTTCATGAAGCACCCTAGTTTTGTCGGAAACAAGCCGTTAGACTGGCGCGGCAACACAGCGGCAACAACATCGAAAGGAGGGGGGTCTGCGGGGAGTAGTGTCTCATGGCAAAGTCGAGAAAGCAGACAAGGATGTGTGCGAGCAGGTGCTACCTTTTGAAATCATCATCAACGCGGCCGCCCGACTGCTCGATGCGCTCGATGAGAGCGCGGCGCTCCTGGATTTGCTGGCGTATGTATTCAACAGTGCGCTTGAGCACGAGGCCTTCGGACCGGCCCTGGCCTTCCAGGCCCGGCACGAGCTCGGTGAGACGGTCGAAGCCTTCGCGAATGGCCTGTCTGCGCTTTTGCTCTAGTGTAATGCGCCGAGGGGGGTCAGAAAAGGTGGAGGAGGAAACGAAGAGACAGCTGTGAGCAGTAGCGTGACGGAAGACGGCAAGAGGAAGACATACCAGACGCAATGTGATTCTGCTTCTTCTCCTCTTCTGTCAAACGGGGCTTCTCCTCTGCACCAGCGGCCCCATTCTCCCTCGCAGCAGTCGATGCATCATTTGGTGACGACATGGCCCGGATGGGAAAGAAAGAAAATGTTCTGGATTGTGCAGTGGATGGTGCCCATGAGTTGGGGAAGTGTCTGTTTGAGTTTGACAAGGCTTCGCCACGTTCCCTTCCTATGTCGCGAGGGTTCGAAAAACGCGTCTTGCCCATCTAACAGCCGTCGATGGAGATGTGGAAAAGGATATGGTCGGAGGTATATATAGCCTTTTGTAAATGCGTCTTGACAAACAGGGCAAAGGCGAGTTTCACTTTGCACATGTCGGCTGGCGAGGAGGAATTCTTGCTCTGCTCTGGCAAGATGTGGAGACTTGATCAGCTCATGGAGAAGTCTGGTACGCCAACGGCAGCGGATCAACGTCGGGCGTCACATGCACCCGCGCCCTCTACGTCGTCGCAGAGGCCGCGTTCGCAGGCCTGGCCCGGTTACCTTTTCCGAGCACCTTTTCCGAGCACCGTGGGACTCTCTCCTCTTTACTCGTCGTGACTGAGCCTCGACCTTGTCCGGCATTTTCTCTTCACACTGGATGTGCATTGTGGGCCATCCCGCGGGATGCAGATCCATGATCCTGGGCCGGCAACCAGTATGCGGACCAAGTTCCGGGAGCCAAGCATCCAGCATCACGGGGACGCGCTTTCTACCCGCAGCCCGTAGCATTGAGCGCCGCTCATCACCCCATCAGGCTTATCCGGCCGTCCATGTGGTAGGCCTTCTTCATTGTATGCCGACACGTCTGCCACGGGCTGTCTTTATTCCGCACGCTGGCTTGTGAAGCTTGTCTCAGTAGGGAGAGTCAGACGTCAGAGACAGCCGGCTACGATCCTTGGCTGATGATTGCCCAAAACAGGCTTGGTGCCACGCATCCTGGAACGGAAAAGAAATTTCATATTCTGGAGACCGCAAGCACAGTTTCGATGAGGCCATGTTTGGATCGATTCATGGACGTATCTTGTCTTTTGGTTGCCGGTTACGTCCTGAAATGACAAGGGCATATGGTATAGTCTGCGCCAACTGTACAGCTGACGACGATGCACTTTCTCAGCAGAAAACAATCCACAGTGGTCGTTGACTCGATGCTCTCCATCTCCATGTTGGCTGCCGGTTTGGTTTACAAGGATGGTCTCGCTCGGCAAATGACGAATGCAACTACACCACTATGCACAACCCACCTCGCCCCTTTGGCGCCGAACATCATCTGACAGGTACGGCACAGAGCTAGCTAGCATTCACAGTGACGACAATTCAGGAGTAGAATTCTGACAGACAAACGCTTGCCGGGGAAAAGAAAAAAAATGAACAAGCAAGTAAAGACGACCTTTGACCGGCCGCAACGCTGAGCACATGCTGTCCCGTGAATCACACATATTTCCGTTGCCCTCGATGGCATGAAAGATGACGTCATCTGTCACTTCTCCGTATCTGGAGACTCCCCAAGGTCATGCGGTTCAACCCCCATTCATAGTAAGACGTCTTCCTCAGAGCTTTCGGCATCAAACTCATCTGCTTCCTGCTGGAAGATGACTTTCTCCGCCATGGACAGGCATCGTCTGACGGGAAGACCCACCACATTGTCGACGCTGCCATCGATTTTCTCGGCCAAAATCATGCCACCAATGCCCTGGATCGCGTAACCACCTGCCTTGTCAACGCCCTCACGAGTCTTGACGTAAGCCTCAATCACATCATCCGGAAGCCCGTTGCTCTCGCTGAAAAAGTAAACCTTGGTCTCTTCGGTATGGGTTGTGATGCAGTATCCGGGATGGCGGGCATCTTCGCGCGGAGCGAGCACGGTCGTGGCTGTCAGAACGCGGTGCATCTCTGTATCACGCATGTGCTTGAGCATTCTGACATGGTCCGCCTCGCTACGAGGCTTCTCCAGGATGCGCCCGTCACGTGTAACAATGACGGTATCGGCAGAGATGACCAGATCTGGATCTGGAATCGACTCGAGCTGAGTTTGGAGGCAAGTTTCATAGACATCGAGGCACTTCCTCCGAGAAGTCTCGGCCACGTATTCGTAGGGCCCATACACCGTCTTGTCCAGATCTTCCGGCTTGGTGGACGGTGTGATGTCCAGATTGTTGAGTCCAATCTATCCCGCTCATTAGTCTAGTGAGGAGGGGTGGACTGGATGTGGCCCGGAGCGGAGGCTGGCATAGACTTCACCTGTTGCAGCAAGGCTTTGCGCCGTGGCGAGGCAGACGCAAGCACTACTCTTTTTGAGTTGAGATGTTTGATGATCGGCAGGTCAAGCGGTTGCAGAGGCCTGAGCACGGGTCCTGGTGGCTTGGGAAGGGGAGCGTTGCGGTGCTCCGAGGCGGCTTGCGCGTACTCTGGTGGAGGGGAGCGTCTCGGCATCGTGGATGGATCGGCCATCCTAGGATGATGATGCAGGACTTGGGAGTTGGGGAATCTTTGCGACAGCTCATGGGAGTCATCGGCCTTGGCTGATGCATGCATCATCTCGGCCGACCGACCATCTGTCGTGTCCGTGGTGGGGTGAAGCAAGCTGCCCCGCTTCAGTGTTCCGGTGAAGCACGTCGTTTCCAGGTCAGAACACTTGTCAAGCTGTTGGCTTTTATTGCTTGATGATGGGATCATCTCAAGATTCATGGCACGTGTACGTCTTATCAGTGCCGTAGCCATTCTTCAAATCTTCCTTTCTTGTCGTCGTTGTCAACCGTTGTAACCTGTGGCGGCTGGATAACAGGGGCAAGCGCTGACGACCAAGATGGCAAGATTACCAGCGTACCGGCCCTTTCTACCCTAATCTTGAGAGCAAAGTCCTGGCGAATGATGTGCCAGTCGCACATCAAACCACTGCCCTTTTCCAAAGGCTACACAGAATTCGTCCATTGTTTGACTTTCCCGCTCATTTTCCACCTTCTCCTTGTTCGATGCGAACATGGCCCAGGATGGCTGGCCTCAGGCGCCTTTATCTGTCTCTCCGCCTTCTGGCCTGATTGCCAAAAACAGACTAGCGTCCCGCGGCAGAAAAGGCTGGCATGGCATGTATGTTGTACCTGTGCACTTTGTCTCCCTGGATGCATCGCGACAAGCAAGTTCACGCGTCAAGCGCATCGACAAAACCGTCCGTCATCTCTGGCCTCATCGGCGGCGCTTTTTTTGAAGAAGCCTCGGCAACAATTCCACGGACCGACAAAACCGCGACCGATGCGGAATTTTTTCTGATCGTCACACGACTCTAATCGCGGTGATTACACGCTTTGAAAATGGACAGTAAACGCAAAGCAAACGGCCATGGTGCTGCCGAGGCCGAGGACCGATCTGCAAAGCGACGTAAACTGGCTGTAAGTAGCAGCGTTGCCTTCTTGTCCACTAGCGATGCCACTGCAAGGGGACCGATGTGTTCCAAACTGTGTCTGACTTGAAATGATGTGCTACAGGAATTCGATCTTTCCAAGGGCGAAACGCGCGAATCGACAACAGCTTATGGCCAAGCATTTCTTGAACAAATTCGGCGCACACAAGACAAAAGGTTTTTTTTTTTTTTTTATTAAGGAATAGTCACCTGTCACATACATTTAATGGTCCGGATGCGCTAACGAAGCTGTTGTAGTGGCCGACTTGTCGCGACGTATTTCGAGAAACTCCTCCCTAGAGACGAAAACACGGAGTACTACAAGCGCACACGGATGCCGGTTTCTCTGGAGACCATTGAAGAAAAACTGAACCAGGGCCACTTTAAAAATCTTGCAGAACTGGAAAGCTACTTTAAGCGAATGATAGCGAATGCCAAGGAATTCTATCCTCGCTCATCGGCCGTATTTGAGGACGCAGAGCGTGTGCGGAAAGCGTTGAGCAACTACATGACCAAGAACAATCCCGCCTACCAGACACGGGGTTACCAAGCAGTTGCGACTCCTCTACCCCCTGAGAACGGCGAAGATGCCGAGGAAAAGGAAGAAACGGAAGAAGTCAAAGCAAAGGAAGAAAAGGAAGAAAGGAAAGCAGATAACGAAAAGGAACAAGAGGGAGGTGACAAAAATGCCGAGGTTGAGGAGGCCGTGCAAGCAGAAGAAGCAGTAAAGGAGCAGGAGGAGGAAGAACCCGCTTCCAGGCGCAAGTCCATCATATTGAAAAGAACGAGTTCTGGGCGGCAGGCGAGACATCCGGCTTCATATGCCGAGAGCCCACGGCGGTCGAGGCCGGCTAGCCGCCCCGACCACGAATACCACAACGTCCCTTTTAAAGGATTGACCTTTCAACAAGCTCAAGAGAAAATCGTGGAAGAGCTGCTGCGCTACAAACAGCCAGAGTACGTCGTCTCCTTCAAGAAGCGCAATCCTTTCCAAGTAAGAAATTGAAGCTAACTTTACGAAAAGATATGACGGATACTTTGAACCATTTGTCAACTTGCCGTCTCGCTCGTTGCGAGACTACTACCGCGTCATTTCCGATCCCTTGTCACTGAAGAAGCTGCAAAAAGAAATCATGGGCGTTCAAGGTCGCGGCGACCCTACCGGCATAAGTGATTTCAAAAGCTGGAATTCTCTGGAAGAGAGGGCAAAATTATTGTGGTCAAATGCGTACTTTTATAATGAAGAAGGCAGCGAGATTCACAATCTGGCCCAAGAGCTTGAGGTAAGCGGCGCGGTGTACCATGATGATGACGATGATGACGTTGACCATACTAAAACATGGGACTAGAAAGCATTCCATCACCTGTTAAAGAAGGCGCGAGCAGTTGTCCAAGAACCGACCCAGGCCAAGATCAAACTGAAGGTTGGACAATCTGCCGACACCCCGAACTCGTCGAAACGAGTGACAATACACGTTGGTGGGCGAACAAGCTCTGTTGACTCACCCGCGCCACAGACAACACAGTCTACCGAGTCGTCTGCTGGCGTCCCGGCCGTCAACGGCGCGATTCGGCAGCCGGCGCTGGACGCGGCACGGAGTGCTTCTGCGTCGGCTCTGTCGCCAAGTCCGTCTACGCATGCCAGCCTCAAGGCTGAGGAGGTTCCCAGGATGTCGCCAGCAGTGCTGGCGCCGGCTCCTGAACCCGTGCCGGCGCCGCCTCCCGCGCTGGCACCTACTTTGCCGCCCGCTCGGCCTGCGCCACCTCAAATACAGTCGACGAATTCATTGGCTCCGGGTTACGTTGAGCCAAGGAGGCTGCGTGCACCAGTAAAAGGTGCGTTTTTTACCTTTGCCCTCAAAAAATGTACAAATATCCCCAAGGGCAAGAAAAAAAAAGGAGTAAATCGCTGACATTGATTCCTCAAGGCATCAAAGACGCCCTCATGTCCAGGCTACGGATCCAGCTTCACCCCGCCATGCAAGCCATCGACCCCGTCCTGCTTGATGTCCGTCCTCACGCCCAAGAAATGCAACAATCCGCCACCGTCAACCTGTCCCCCAGCACCAACCGCGTCATGATCCTCCCTCTCCTGCCTGACTTTCTGCAAGACCGCCAATACAGCCTCTGGGTCCTCATCGACAAGCAGCCCCTCAAGCCGTGTCACCAACCGATTCCAAACCAGATTCCCCAAGAGCGCGCCTTTGACGTCATGCTCCATCCGGGGGTCAACGTCATTGAGGCGCATCTCATCGCTGCTGTGCCCAAGTCTGAGCGCGAGAAGGTCGGTGCAGAGGTGGAGCTGGAGGTCTTGACGGCGTTTGTCAATGTCCTGCGGTATTAGTCGGTTCGTGGGTGAGAGGGAGATTATTCGTGGACTTGCGCCGTGTGATGTATTTTGATGAAGGAAAAGAATGGCAGTTTTGGAGTCTAATGTTGGTTTTATTTGTTAAGAGGCCATGTACTGATTTTTTTTTTCCTTTGTCTTCTTTTTGTTCTTCTTTTCTTTTCTTTTCTCTTCTTTTTTTATCCTTTTCCTTTCTTTTCCTTCTCTTTCCTTCTTCCTTCCTTTCTTTTTGTTTCATCTCGGTAGCATGTTTGCACGCGAGAGCCAGACTCTGGGCTCATGGGAGAAACTCGTTCGTTTTTTGCAAGGAGATGGTGAATATCACAATGTTATCGTTTATGCGGTTCTTCACATGTGAACTGGAAAGGGAACACAAAAAAGGGGGCACGGTAGGGAGGGTGCAAAGGACCAGGCAGGTTGCTTGAAGACTAGATTCGATTGGAACCTCGCTAGCAAAGGCTGGACCTCAATGGCTGCAGAAAAACAATTCATAGTACCATGGTGCAAAACCATCCATCCGGGCGCCGTAGCCATGCCTGATATATTCCTTACCCTCGCTCTCTCAACTTCCTTCCCATCCGATCCATAAATCTCAATTAATACTGTACATGGTTGCCAACAGACAATCCCCTCTGCAGAGTGGCAACTCCTGCTGCGTCTTTTATTTATTCAACCCGCGGCTGGCCTCTGCCGTAAGTGAAGCAAGTGTTTGAGGCGCGTCTGCACGGCCACATACCCCTTTTGCTTGGGATCGTACCAGCCCCAGACGTAGAGGGCCAAGAGGGCATTCCTCCCCTGCAGCTCGAGGAGACCGTCCACACGGATGCACCCGCGGGTTGGTGGCCGTCTTAGAGGCTGCCAATTCTTACTAAACGTCACGGAGGCATCCTGCAACGCGTCCTGGATGCGCGGGTCAAGCTGGCTGTCGCTGCCGAGCGACGGCCCGAGTATGTCACCGATGTTGATGGCGCCGGGAAAGCCCGAGGCTTCTCCCGTGCTGGCAGAGGGTTTCGCAGCTTGCTTCCGGGGGGGGTTGCTGCCGGCCAGCCCGCTGCCACCTTCTTCGCTCACGCGGTTGACCGGGACGGTCTGCCAGGATGACTCTTTGGGCTGGTCGGGTTGGAAGCCAAGCGCCTTGGCGACGTCTTGGGCTGTCTGCCTGCAGAGGGAGTTGACGAAGGCCCATATGGTGAGGGCGACGGCTTTAGGGTAGATGACCATGTCGAGGCGGCTGGCGGCGAGGGAGTTGATTGGACGTTCGCCCCAGAAGATGCCCTCCTCGTCAATGATGATTCTTTGAAGCCGGTTAGCATGAGGATGAAAAGGGGGCGGTCGTTTTTTTTTTTTTTTTGCTTCTATAGACTTACCCTGATATGAAGTGTTTTGGCGGCGGTTCAGGAGGATAGATTATGTCAAGCCACATCTTGTTCAGCTTGATGTCTTTGCCGCCTAACAATTTGACAAGAGCATGGTTCTTTTCTATCCCCCGTTTGATGATTTCGGCCAAGGCAACTTTGTGGTGAACAAGTCAGCGTACGAGAAACAGCAACGTGTATGTGGGTTGAGAGGTCTCCAGCGTTGGCCCCTACATTTCATGTCCTTTTGCGCCTGCTGGTCCTTGTTTACGGCCAAAAACGTCAACCACTCGGGGTCAGATCCTTTATAGGGCGGCTGCTTTACTTCGGTTGTTGTGAAGGGAAAGGGGAGGAACAGCCACGGCTCGTCCTCGTCTTCCGCGAGTTCTTCCAGTTCTCGCCTCTCCTTTTCGGATAGACTAATCCATTCACGATCGGCCCAGTCCAGCAGGGGGTCGAAGACGACGGTGATGAATATCACCCCGCATAGGTAGTATGCAATGATCTTGAGCGCTATACGGCTGCGAGATTCAGGTTCAGCATGGGGAACGCGATGCAGGCGGCCCTTGAAAGACAGAATCGTCCGACTTACCCTAGCTGTCGTCGCAAAGCATGTGATTTTGTGGGCGCAGGCGCACTTCGGGGGAAGTATACGGGGAGGTCTTGGGGCGTCTTGCTTCGTCCCAAGGGCCATAGAGACAGCCGCCTCTCGATGGGGGGTACCCGTCGTTTTATTATGTGTTTTGTTGTCAACGAGGTGAGTGTCGGGGCACGCCTGAAGGCGGCGGCTGCGCGAGGCAGCATGTCGATGTGTGGTCGCTCGCGGCTCAGGCTATGAGGATGAGAACGATCGGGTGAGGGCGAAGGGAAGGAGCAAGAGGTCCTGTCACAAGTCTGCCGTTCGATGAGAGCACTACATTCATGAACCACAACACTGCGCGATGAAGGACAAAAGACATGCAAGAAAAGACAAGATGTAAATGGCGTTTTCGACTATGCGGTTGCTCCCGCATCCCATCTGGCGCGTACCCACGCAACGATTGGGGTGGGGGGGGGGGGGCTGAGAAGGACGGAGTATTTGTCGCCGCAGCTCCGACGTGCTTGCGCCCGCCTGCGACACTCCTCCAGGTGGACCGACCAATGACGGTCAACAAGTCCGTTCGTTCAGATCCTGACCATCTGGGTGACGTACGAAGAAGCTTCGTGTTGAACCGCCCTTCATCATGAAGCTCGACGCTGGGCTCATGGCCGCACTCGCCGGCTGCGCCGCAGCTTCTCAGCAATCAGCCGAAGTCTTCATTGTTCCCAGCAACGATGCGTCGTCGCCGCCCGCCGTCGCCCCCAGTCTCGCTCGGCTGCTGTTTCTGCAACGATTAGCTTCGAACGGCCAGGGATTCGTTCAACAGGATGTTCCCAGCAACATCGATGCCGCCGATGCCATCTCTTTTCTCAACCGGTTCGGGAAGCCGACCCTGCCGCTGTTCTCGACCGGCGAAACCAACCAGCCAAGTCAGCTTGTCTTGATGCTGGACAGCATGAACGGCTCGCAGATGAAGAACCTTGGCGAAACGCTCGGCTCGAAGCCATCATTCATAATCGCCGATCCGCCCGCCGAAAGGGCGCACAGAGAGCTGATGGAGCTGGATTTTCTGTACCGGTCGGGTGTGGCGAATGGCAACGAGTGCTCCCTTGAGCAGATTGCAAACCCCATGGAGGACTGTTGGAACGGCCAGTCTTCAGCAGTGGCAAAGTTTAGCATGAACGAGGTGCGTGCCCATGACAAGATGATTCGCCCAACATATTCGGCCTCCAGATTGATGCGTTACGATTGCTTGCTAACTACTCCCCAGGATCCCGAAACCATCGAGCACGTCGCCAAGCAGATCAAGCAGCTTGTCCAACTGGCCAAGTCTGGAGACCTCGAAACAGCCATCATTGTGTTGCCTCGTACTAAGAGCTCCAGTCAATGGGCGGATGATGACCAGCAGGAACTGCGTCGTCGACAGGCAGAGCGAGTCATGTCATCAGTCAACAAGACTGCATCGCCACCCCAACCAACCTCACCGTCTGGGCCAGGGAAGGTGATTTTCCCTCCTTCCAGCCGCATTGCTTCGTGTTACGAGACTCTGTCTGCCTGCAACGAGGCAACCGGCAACTGCACCGGCCATGGAGCGTGCAAAGACAAGTATGCCAGTAGTGACGGGACCAAGGCTGCTGTGTCGTGCTTCGCCTGCCATTGTCAGGCCACAAGAGATGAGGGCAAAGGTGTGACACACTGGGGCGGTGCCTCATGCGCCAAAGAAGACGTCAGTGTCCCCTTCTGGCTCTTTGCTGGATTTACGGTGGCCATGATTGGCATCCTGTCCATGTCCGTTGGCTTGTTGTACGGTGTTGGCGGGGAGAAGCTTCCCGGCGTGATTGGAGCGGGCGTGTCACGAAACAAATAGGCTAGGGAGGGGCGGTGGTGGCTGTTGAGTCTCGGTGAAGAGAGCTTTTCTGTCTTCTGCCTTGGAGTTGTTTGACGAAAGCAGTGTGGAAGACTTTGTAACATGGGTGCATCACGCGGCGTCCAGTCGCTGCTTAGCGTCCACTGAGTTTAGTTTGGTTTTGTTTTGTTTGACGTCTTCTGTGGTCAAATTGCAGTCCGTTGTTCAAGGTTCCGGCATCGGGTCGTCTGGCTGTTACATGCATGTAGCTCATCGGAAGAGGTGCAGACCATGTGCACGTCAGCGCAACCTTGTTGCAACTTATCGACGAGGCGGCGTTTTTGGGACGATGCACACGTCCAGGGATCGACCAATCAGTGCCGACGGCGGACTTGTCAACCTTTTTCGCATGTTGCCGCCTCACCGTCTTGCCCTTCCCCAATCCCCCATCTCGCCGCTCCCAGCTCCCGATCCCTTCCAAGAAGGCACCCGAGGCCGTGCGATAGGATCGGCAGACATGGCCAACCGCGCGGGTGACAAAAACGCAGATGCGAGCCAGCTTTCAACGGCGAAATGGGGAGCGGCATGCGCCGCGTGTGCCGCCGCCAAAGCAAAATGCATTCGGACGAATCCTGAGCCAAACTCAAAATGCGACAGGTGAGAGAAACGCCGCCACCGTCGTCACTACTGCAGTCTAGTCCCTGCCATGAGCAAGGCGGGAAGTGGTTCCGCAACCGGCCCCTGGTCGGGTTGCTTTGTGTGCAGAGTGTGCACTGTGGGTGATTACAACCGTGATTCAATGTTGCATCATATCATGGGACGTTGGCCGACGTTGCTAACACATGGGTGCTGGGTTTTTGGTTTTTGAAACACAAAAAGGTGCCGAAGATTGTTGAAAGAATGCACGGCGCAGATTCATCGGCCCCGCAAGAAGCGGCAGGCCAAACCTTCGCAAGTCGATTCCGTTCCGTCGGTCTGCAACAATGCGCTGACATCTGAAAAAAACCATGCGCTGACATCTGAAAAAAAAACAGTCGGACAGCACAGCTTGAGGAGAGGCTGAATGGCTTGGAACATCTGCTTCAGGCGTCGGGCGAATTGGCCAGCAACCACTCGAACCGCAGTTCGCTCAACACCCTCGGCGATGCCGCCGCCGGGGAGCATTCGGCCTTGACGCAACAAAGCACGCCCTCTGCGGGGTCCGCGGCGTCCTTTCAGCCATATTCGAGCACGTGGGTGATTCCCGAGAATTACAACTCCAACGCGATTCCGTCCTGTATCTGCCGACCAGAACCTGGCGGGGCGCCTCCTCCGCCAGACTCCGACGATGTACTTCTCGACATCTTTCGAACCCAGATGCAGCCCGTCTTTCCGTTTGTCATCATTCCGCCGTCGGTCACTGCTGCTCAGCTGCACGCCAGCAGACCGTTCCTGATGTCGGTCATCAGAATGGCCACCTCCTTCAGAAGCCTCAGGTCAATGAGCGCGCAAATGTCCAGACTCATGAGCCATGTTGCCGAACACGTTCTTTTGCGATCCGCTCGCTCCCTGGAACTCGTCCAGGGCATCCTGGTCATGGCCGCCTACCATCAGTATCACTGCTTGATGCATGGCCAGATGAACAATCTCCTTTCCTTGGCGGTGAGCATGGTATCGGATCTAGGCCTGAACTATGCTCCTGGGCTCCGCGAGCAGGCCCGGCTGATGATAGCCCGACCGGATGAGCCAGCTCGCCGGACCAACGACGAAAGAAGAGCTCTTCTCGGCCTGTGGTTCTTGACGTGCAAGTAGGTCGGGACATGCTCGCAACACTCTTGTGAAGCCCTCGGCTAATCCCAAGCAAGTCTCTCTGTCAGTTTCAGCCGAATAGAATCGCTCAACTTTACGCCCTATATTCAAGAATGCGTGCAAGTGCTTGAAAAGGACGGGGAATACGAGTCCGACATTACTCTTGTTTTCTTGATTCGCATCCAGAGGCTGACGGAGCGGACCTTTGAGCTCAACGCCAAGGACAGGGCCGAGGAAGACAGCACCGGCATCCAGTCCGCCCCCATGGTGGCTTACACGGCGGCTTTTCAGAATGAAATAGACAGAATACGCGAAAGTCTGCCCCAAAGGCTCCGGAACGATGGTACGTGGAATGATGCATTTCGTTGCTCTCGGTTTCGGCTTGCAACGCCATGGTGCTGACTTTGTCCTCAGCCGTGTTCATGACCTATCTGAATACAGCAAGACTCCGGCTCTACGAACCACCCGCCGTTGACGTGACCTTGGTGAAGTCCCTCGTGGAGTCCATGACTGCTGGTCAGATCGGCCACGGCACGCCACTAGACAAGCTGTATCAGTCCAGTGCAGCGCTGCGAAACTGGTTCGACACCTGGTTTGCCGTCCCCGCTTCTTCATACTTCCGACACCCGGTATCCAGCACGTCTCAGCTCGTCTACGCGACCACGATGCTCGGGAGGTGGGCTAAGCTGGCAACACCTAGAACCGTGTACGAGGGCGGCACGCCCATGCCCGGTGGCGATGACATGTCGATATACAACGCAGATCCCCAAACCTCGACCAAAAGCTTGATTGAGAATAGACCAGCACCGAGGTGCAGTCAGGGAGAGAATCCGAAGCAGCAGGGCTGTGATGAAGACCTCATCCAGGCCGTGGCTGCCCTTCAGCTCCAGCTTCAGTCGCAGCCGGGCTTGATCATCAATATCCCCGAGATTCTGGCCACAATCTGTACGAGATGCGAAGAAGTCAACAGTCTCTTTCATCAAAATTCCCCGCAAAACGAAAAGACGGAGAACAACGTATGGACATTGAGTTCCCTCAAAGTTCGGATAACGCGTATGAAGCTGGAGAAATGGGCTGAAGTTGTTGCCGCTGCTGCCGAGGGTTCTGACCGACCAGGCGGGGTAGACAATGCCCAGCAATGGCGCGGTTCGTACCCCCAGACATCGGCTGTACCCGCGACCATGGGGGCGCTAGGTAGCGGTTTCGCACAAGACCGGACTCAAATACAGAACTTGTTGGGCAGCACGCCTTGGACGTTTGATCTCCTAGACGGCATTGATCCCACGGTGTGGTTCGATGGGTATCTTGACTGGGCTTCGCAGACCATGAACTCGATAGGCGATTCATTGGGGCCGGGGGATCTGCCTCAAGAGACGTAAATGGGGAGGAATCGATGGAAGAAACCGGTTGGTGCTTTGGAACTGGGACGGGACTTGGATCCGGTGTTTGGGAGGACGGGCGATGATGAGTTGCTGTATAAAATGTCATGACCTACTTCTTGTAACAATATTTTGAACAGGAAGAAAGAATGTTACGAGGGGATCCAACTGAGCACTGAGCTCAAATTCCAGACACACATACGAACAAATCTTCTCATCATTTAGCTTCTCAGACAGTGGCTGCCCAATCTCATATTTTTTGGTCTTGGCGGTTGCTCGGCGCCCAGGTCCACTGATGATCCTATTTTCCCGAGCCCCTCTGTCCAAGTCCTGAATACCATCATGGGAAAATAGAAGATGTACGACGGCAAGATGGTGGACTCGTACGACGAGCAAAAATTCTGGGCGCAACGAATGCCTGAAACTTGGCATTTCTTGTTCTGGTGTCGCGCATCCCCCGCCCTGCCCGAATCATGACAGATGTTGCAAGATCATGACATGGATAAAGAGTATGCATGGACGAATGTAATAAATAATCCCGATTCCATGTCACCATATATCATCCGAGAACGCCAAACAGACTTCCCCCCTTTCTGATTCATCCCTTTATTTTTCAATTTTTTTCCCATTCCATTTCCTGTCGAGTAGAGGCCTATCGGTGGTGGTCTCGTCGGTCGTCGCCGCCGATTCTGTCTAGAGCTTCCATCATGACGACAGAGTTGCCGCGGATGACCTGCGGGGAAAAGGGGTTGCTTTAGTTCCAGCCGCGGTAAGAATATGAAGATGTCGTAAATACTCACAACCATGCCAATCTTCACCTTCTCGCCACCATCCTTCTCTTCGACAGCTTCGTCGAGAACAATGTTTAGAAAGACCTTTCGCCAAAATAAGCCAGTCAGCATGGGTTACTTTGTATCCGGAGGATTCACAGAACCTACGTCGTAGCCGCGCAAGACTCCGATGACTTTGCGACTGCCGTTGAGTTGCACAAAGAGCCTCTTCTCCAGGTACTGATGGCATTGTTAGAACTGCATGCGTCTCGTGTTGATGGTCCAAAGACAACGTCCGGAGAGTGAAGCCTCGCGAAGCGTCATGCTGAGAATCCAAGTCCTGCAGGGGCGAACGGAATAGTTACCTTTTTGAGCTCAGGTTGTGCGGGCGCCATCTTGAGCTATGTCATGTATTTGCGTTTCCAAGAGTGCTGGATGCTAGCTACCGACGTTTCTATCCCGTCGCGGCCGCCCACTCGACTCTGGTCATACCATACCAAAATTCCAATCACGTGGTGATAAGATAAGCTTCGCCTGCGTCATGGGCGTTGCCATTTGCGACACGACGACTACGTTTTCAAAGAACATTCTACCCTCTTTGCTCTTGAAGATCTTGATTGTGGAAAATGGCCTCATTCGCGGCGAAGCGAAAATCCAGAGTGATCAAGGTCGATGATGAGGAATATCCGAACAACAGCTCGTACTCGAGCATCAACTCGCCTGACACTAAAAATGGCATGTCTTTGCTTTTCTTCTTTGACCAATTCAGCGAGAATGAAATGCTGATGCGAAACATCGAAGGCTGACTGGAAGCACCGAAATAGAACTGAATAAGTCAGTATCGGGCACAAAGTCGGTTCGAAAGCCGTTCAGACAATCTGGTCTTCGTAAATCCTTCAATGCGGCTGACGAGACTGGCGCGGACGCGGCAAGCGGCCGGGTAGATGAGGACGAAGAAGATGACGGACCTGTTGTTGTTCGACCTTTGATCAACCGATCTGGATCTACGAAACAGAAAAAAAGAGGAGCCAAGTCGCGGTTATCTTTTGGGGTTGATGCGGACTATGGTAACACGGAAGAACCAGCGACGCCGCAAAAGCCAGGCCTGGCAAAACGTGCACTCGAGAACAGTGCAGTGAAACGTGGAAAATCTTTGCGAGCGTTGCCTACGAGGTCGATGGATGGGGCGGAGGACGAGCGGCCAAGGTATAGCAGGGAGTACTTGGAGGAGCTGCAGTCGTCGACACCGAGCACGCCGCGAGACCTGTCAACACTGCACACCAGCAATGGAGACGACATGGAACTGGACGCATCGGAGCTTGATGGAGCAGTTGTGGTGGAACTTGCAGACGTGTCGGCCCCGAAATCGAGCACACGGATACTTTCCGAAGCTGAAATACGCGAGAGAAGGGAGCGACGGGCTCGACTGGCCAAGGAGCAAGACGTTCTATCGCTGGAAGACGATGATTCTACGATTCTCACTCGAAAGAAAGGGGACGAAGGGCGACTCGTCGCGGAGGATGAGGATCTTGGGGAAGGATTCGACAATTATGTGGAGGACGGGGGCCTCTCGCTCGGGAAGCGGGCAGAAAGAGAGCGTCGCAAAAGGGACAGACAGCACATGGCCGAACTGATCAATGCCGCCGAGGGACACAGCTCAGACGATTCATCCGACAGTGACGCCGAGAGGCGAATAGCCTACGAAGCGTCCCAGGGCAAAGCCGGTCTGGACGGCTTGAAGAAGCCCCGGCCTGATGCTGCACGAGAGCTGCTTCAGGTCCCGCCCAAGATTACCCCGCTACCGAGCCTGTCGGAATGTCTGGCGCGACTGCAGACGACGTTGAAGGTCATGGAGAGCGACCTCAAGGCGCGGACTACTCACTTGGAGCATTTAAGGAAGGAAAGAGAAGCAATCGACAAAAGGAAAGCAGAGGTCCAGTCATTGCTGGATGAGACTGGCAAGAAGTACCAGGAAGCCATGAGGCAGGGGAAGCTGGAGCTGGGTACGGCGGCCATTGGTGGACTCAATGCCGACTTGGTCGGGGAGAGAGGGCTTGATAGCCTTGGGACTACGCCTGGGAGGGCGGATCAGACTGTGGGTGAGGAACAGGACGTGCTGTAGCGATGGGAACGGCTTTCGAATCTGTGTTTGGCTGTTTATATCGGAAAGATGCATTTGATACCCGACTTGGCATCTTGTCATAAGCTATTCTGTCTTCCTTGGCCACAGATGCGCTGCTTTTTCTTCTTCTTCTTGATGCATCGAAACAAGACGATGAACATGTATCCCCCGTCGTGCAATTTTGTACATTGCGGATCCTGCCGTGGCCTTGGAGATGTGATGGTGGCTGAGAAGAAGCACTTGCTGTTTATGACTTTTTCTCGACATCCTGGCATTGGCATCTGCATCTGCTGGATGCCTGGATCCAAAGTTGATAGCCACCATTTGTTGCTGTAGGTAATACTCAGGTTACAAGTATGCTGCAGCACAAATGTAGGGGGGGGGGGGTAACAAAGTCTGATAATCTATTATGTCTATTCTAAGAGGAAGAAGCAGGCTACGATGCGGGGGTGTGGTGTTGTGGCCACGGTACAGCCCCAGGTCACATGACCTGTGATCCAGCCAATCAGGGTGCGTGCATTCTGTGTGCGACCCATAATTCCTGGTCAATGCGGCGTATCCCTTCCATTCTCTATACGAGCGATTCCAACACTTGCAAATTCTCTCTTTGTTAAAGAAGAGGAATCGCTCCGAAAAAATGCATAAAACGCCCCAATAATCAAATATTAATAAACCGGTAACAAAGCGAAAAACATCCTCCAAATGAATGACTTTTATTGGTCCAGGTTGAATGGTTGTGGGGCCAAAGAGTGTAATTCCCGCGTTTAATCCTACCAAATTGGGCGTTTATAATCGCGTTCGAATTCATCGAATTTGAACTCTTTACTGAGCGCTTAATTTGCTGTTGAATTTGGTGAGGAATTGGGACTTTCCTATTCTTCGGCGGCTCCGGCGGCGGCTCTCGCAGCAACTCTCTCGACAGGTCTTTTAACCCATCCTTCCACACGGATTCGGACTTCATTCTCTGTCACAAAGGTCTCGAGAGCTTTATTCGGTGAAGCTTTAGTCATTGCATCCGCAGGATTATCGTTGCCATTAATCCATCGTATCTCGGCTACTTCCCTCCTCTCATATAACTGCCGTAGCGCCATGATGTTAATCATAAGCCTTTTCTCCTTCGTAGTGCCTAATTTGACGATACACTCGTACAATGAAAAAGAGTCGGTACATATCACGATCGGGATATTCAGCTTATTTAATTAATCAGTAATAATCCTTAAAGTTGTACTTATTGCGTAAGCAATATCAACTCCTTAAACCATTCTGTAAAGCGCCTTAGCATCAGAGCTATACAGAATGGTTCAAGGAGTCGATATCGCTTACGCAATAAGTACGACTTTAAGGATTATTACTAATTAATTAAACAAGCTGAATATCCTGATCGTGATATGTACCGACTCTTTTTCATTATACGAGTGTATCGTCAAATTAGGCAGTGTTTGTGAAGCTTTCGAGGAAGGGTACTCTTCAGAAGTTCTCTTCTGTAGATATCCTTTTGGAGCTGTTCCTTAAAATCATCTCCTGTTTTTCCTTGGCTTGAAGATATTTTGGTGTTTTGAGTCGAGCTTCGTGTTCAGTACTGATTAAAGCGGTTAGCGTTGGTTGATTCTCCGTGAATGACGGTGAAGATCTGGTTTTAATTGTAGACGAGTAACAGTTAATAATAAGTAAGAAGATCCACAAGAGTTAAGTCTTCTTATTATCGTAGACAAGTAGCAAAAGTTAACGATTAAAGAAATAATCCTTTGGTTAGTATAACATTGGAATTTCTCGCAGTTATGTGAGTAAAAGCGTTCGGACGAGTCTCTTTTAGGTGTGACCTAGCGAATCTGTGGTTATTAGTAACAACTGATCAGTGTAGGTAATACTCAGGTTACAAGTATGCTGCAGCACAAATGTAGGGGGGGGGGTAACAAAGTCTGATAATCTATTATGTCTATTCTAAGAGGAAGAAGCAGGCTACGATGCGGGGGTGTGGTGTTGTGGCCACGGTACAGCCCCAGGTCACATGACCTATGATCCAGCCAATCAGGGTGCGTGCATTCTGTGTGCGACCCACAATTCCTGGTCAATGCGGCGTATCCCTTCCATCCTCCATACGAGCGATTCCAACAGTTGCTCAATGAGGCGTCGCGCCTACTGTTTGGGCAAAATACTGTATGTAAATGGTTCCACGGCGTTTGAATCGACATGTAGTACGTACATTAGAGTGACTCGTACGTAAGCCACACAACGGTCAGGGACATGCATATTTGGCGGGTGCGGGGGCTGTGCAGATCCACATCAACCGTGGCCAATGGGATGGTGCTCTGGCTGCTCAGATTGCCCTTCACCGTCGAAGCACCTAGAAGGCTGGTCCTAGCTGCCAGAGCTGTTCCATCATTTTCTATGGCCCCACCGTGGCCCCACCATGGCCTGGACGTTTGGTCGTTGTTGCGTTGAAGCATATTACCAGGCAGTCAAGTCAGTCGGACGAAACTGCCTCTTTGCTCAGACCACAGTGAAAATCATATTGCCAGGCAGTCAGTCAGACGCGAAACTGCCTCTTTGCTCAGACCACAGTGAAAACTTTCTGTCGAACCCAAGATATCCAACTGCATGCTGTACACGGGTTCCTGCGCCGGTGCAAAAATCAACTGTTTTATCGCTGTCTAGAACAACTCACCATGGCTTCCGCAGACGAGCTCAAAGCTCTTGGCAACAAGGCCATTGCCGAAAAGAACTTTGACGCCGCCATGTATGTCATGTTCACACTCCTCGGCATCGACTGTGCAGTCTTTTGTCCGCTCCTATCCCTTGCAAGAAACCGGCAGCTGACGTTTGTTTGTAGAGAGTACTTCACCCAGGCCATCGCTCTTCAGCCCGAGAACCACATCCTCTACAGCAACCGATCAGCTGCGTACGCATCCAAAAAGCAGTGGGACGATGCCCTGCAAGATGCTGAGAAGACGACTCAACTTAAGCCCGACTGGGCCAAGGGCTGGGGGAGAAAGGGAGCCGCCCTACACGGCAAGGGCGATCTTGTTGGCGCAAACGATGCTTATGAAGAAGGGCTGAAACACGACGCAAACAATGCTCAGCTCAAGAGTGGACTTGCCTCTGTTGAGAAGGCGATGCAGCATGAAGCAGGTATGTGAAATCATACACCGACTCTGTACCCTTGTTCATGAGCACGAGAAGGCTAACTTTCTGGTTGCCAAGGCGGCTTAGGGGCAGACCCTACGGGCGGGCTGGGCCAGATGTTTAACGATCCCAACCTGATGCAAAAACTGGCCAAGAACCCTAAAACCAGCTCATTTCTCGCCGACCCTTCCTTCATGGCGAAGCTGCAGCAGTTGCAGCGGAATCCCGGAAGTCCCCAGGACCTCTTCAGCGACCCTCGCATGATTCAGGTTCTCGGCGTCTTGATGGGTGTGGATATGGATGTGCGCGACACGGACCCCCGAGACACGCCCATGACCGATGCGCCGGAACAGAAGAAGAGCGGACCTGCCGCCAAGAAGGCTCCCGAGCCTGAGCCTGAGCCAGAGCCAGAGCCTCTGGACGAGGAGGCATTGGAGAAGAAGAAGAAGAAGGAAGAGGCTGACAAGGAAAAGGCGCTGGGTACCGAACGCTACAAGAAACGACAGTTTGACGAAGCCATTGAGCACTACAGCAAAGCGTGGGACATTTTCCAGGACATTACCCATCTCAACAATTTAGGCGCTGCCTATTTCGAGAAAGGGGATTATGAAAAGTGTGTGGAGGTCTGCACCAAGGCTGTTGAGGAAGGACGCGCCATTTATGCCGACTTCAAACTGATTGCCAAGAGCTATGCTCGTATCGGATCGGCATATGAGAAGCAGGGAGATTTCGTAAAGGCCGTCGAGTATTACAACCGATCTTTGACGGAGCACCGAACGCCTGATGTTCTGAAGAAGCTGCGGAACTGCGAGCGCGTCAAGGCCGAGGCCGACAAGAATGCCTACGTCGATCCCGCCAAGGCCGAGGAGGCCCGCGAGCTGGGCAATAAGAAGTTCAAGGAGAATGATTTCCCGGGAGCTGTTGCAGCCTACACGGAGATGATCAAGCGAGCACCTCAAGACGCGCGCGGATACAGTAACCGTGCCGCTGCGTTTGTCAAATTGTTCGAATTCCCGAGCGCCGTTGAGGACTGCAACCTTGCTATTCAGAAAGACCCCAAGTTCATCCGTGCATACATTCGCAAGGCGCAGGCCTACTTTGGCACGCGCAAGTATTCCGAGTGTGTTGATGCGTGCGCCCAAGCCCAGCAAGTTGACGCGGATCACCACAACGGCGCCAATGCTCGCGAAATTGAGCAGCAGCAGCAAAAGGCCTTTGCCGCCATGTACTCGGCTCGCGACAACGAAACGGAGGAGCAGACCCGTGAGAGACTGCAAAAGGACCCCGACGTAAGTGCACTTGGAGGAGGTCAAGGGCAGTCATTTTGTATACAGCACACTAACGCGGTTGGGTTGCAGATTATGAGCATCATGCAGGACCCCGTCATGCAGTCCATCTTGCAGCAGGCACAGTCTGACCCTATGGCTCTGCAAGAGCACATGAAGAACCCTGGCGTGAGGTCCAAGATTCAGAAGCTCATGGCGGCTGGTGTGATTCGAGTCGGGCGATGATTGGGGGGACTCTGAGGGGGGGAGGGGAGATGGGAGCTGTATACATGGATGGCATTGTGGCACTGGTGATTATGATGTAAACGAAAGCTTTGCGTGTTTAGGCAATATTTACAAAGGGGATGGATGGATACGTCTCGGGTGGCTGACCAAATGCATTGATGGGATGGGATGGGTGCAAGATTCCGAAACGTGGAGAGACTGGAAATCCAGAATGCAAATGTCGACGGTTCTTGAGCAGAACCTGACTGGGCCGGGCTATTGGTCGGTTCCTTCAAAGTGGGCCTTTTTAACACGGGACAGGCACAGCTGCGCCGCCGCCCGCACCACCCCTTTCCGCACTTCTTTCTGCACTTGAACTTGACTTTTTTGCATGCATGGACGGACCGGACGCGACATTTTGGACCCGACATTTTGGACCCGACTCTCGAAAATCTGCTCATGGTCGTCTAGCACCCTCTTCGCCATGAAGCGATCCGAAACGTCGCACTCGTCACACCTCGGCCTCGCACTACACCTGCCATGATGATGGCGGGCATTCAAGGGGCAGCTACAGGTGATGATGGACAAGCTGTGCAGTGGTCCTCGTTGCCGACAAAGGCGCTGCTCGCGGAGCTGCGGAGACGCGGCAGCGAGGATGGACAAGGGCCCGCGTGTGGTGGGCGACAGAAAGGGCGGTACGACACGGCTGCGCACGTGTTTGCGTTGCTGCTGATTTTGGTGCTGAGCACATTAGGTATGGAGGCGACTCTTCTCTTTTGTTCTTCTTCTTTTATCAATTGCGGGATTTGTTTCCGCCCGAGGCGGCGCCCCCGGCGGGGCCCCCGGGGGGGGGGGGATGTTTGCGAACATGGCATCATTTATGCGGCTCTTTTATACTACAAGGGGCGGTCTGCCGGAGGGGATGTTTGCAACTATGGCATCATCTGCGCGGCTCTTTTATCATACAAGGGGCAGTCCGCCGGAGGCGGGAGCTCGCCGCAGGCGGCCCCCGGCAGGGCCCCCGGAGGGAAAAGCACCCTGCACGGCAATGCTGAAGAGACGCTGACATATGCAACTGCGAACAGCATGTGGATTCCCATTGATATCTCGACGAGCGACGACGGGCAAACGACAAAAGACAATCATCTTCTACTGCCAGCATATTGGCACGGGCGTGCTCCTGGCCACGGCCTTTGTCCACTTACTACCGATGGCGTTCGAGTCGCTGACGGACCCGTGTCTGCCGTACTTTTTCAGCAAGGGGTATATGCCGCTGCCGGGGTTTGTCGCCATGGTGTCGGCCATAATCGTGGTGGGCGTCGAATCGTACTTGACGGCGCGGGGCGCGGGGCATTCGCACTCACACGCGCATGGTTTCTTTGATCACGAGGACGGCGATGGGGGAGGAGGCGGCGGGGGCGGGCTTCAGAATGTTGGTCTGCATGAGCGGAGCATCAGTGTGACGGGGCGACGACGGGGCAGCGGCCATCGGCCGGGGCATCTTTTGCTCGACGACGCGGAGGCCTCGGAGGGTCTCGTCGCGGGGGTGTCCCCGTTGGGGGGATCGACGCCCACGTCTGCTACGCAAGCACCCAAGTCTATTGGGGACGAATTCGACGACGGGGGCTCAGAAGCCGACCTTGACATCGACATGGATGAGTTGGATCCAGCGCCCGTCAGTGAGAATCACAACGGACCGTATGCGTCCTTGACGAAGCCGGGCATGCGGGCGGACATGTCGGATCCGACGACGGCCCCGCCGTCGCCCGAGGAGACCAGGCGGCAGTTGTTGCAGTGTCTCTTACTCGAAGCGGGCATCCTGTTTCACAGCGTCTTCATCGGCATGGCCATCTCGGTGGCCACGGGCCCGGCATTTGTAGTCTTTCTCGTCGCCATTTCCTTCCACCAGTCGTTTGAGGGCCTCGCGCTGGGGAGCCGCATCGCCGCTATTGACTTTCCCAAGAACTCTCTCCGTCCGTGGCTGATGGTTCTTGCGTATGGGCTCACGACGCCCATTGGGCAGGCTGTCGGGCTTGTCGTGCACAAAATGTACGATCCGGCGTCGATGGGCGGTCTGCTGGTCGTGGGCTTCATGAACGCCATTTCTGCGGGGTTGCTGCTGTATGCGGGGCTTGTGCAGCTGTTGGCGGAGGATTTCCTGACGGAGAAGAGTTATCGTGTCTTGAGGGGGAGGAAGAGGCTGCAGGCGTATTTGTGTGTCGTGGGGGGGGCCTTGCTGATGGCTGTGGTGGGGGCATTTGCGTGAGGGCATTTGCGTGGGTGCATTGGTGTATCTGCATATGTCTGGAGGGAGGGCTCTCGGGGAGGGGGGAGGGGGTACTCTCGTTTACTTTGCATCTATTTTTTCTTCTTTTTTTATTTTCTTGTGGACAGTTTTTGTGATTCCGCGTTGGAAGTGGCATTGGAGCTTTCTCTTCTTTCTTTTCTTTTTCTTCAAAGAAAAAGGTTGTGCCATGGCCCTTGTTTATTCGGGACGTTACTAGCATCGGAAGATGCACGGTCATCTTCTTGCCCGACTTGTTCCGGCACGTAGAGGTGTCACTCGTGAATATAGATTGATGGGACAAGATGGTCGTCAGCGGCAGTACATGCCGTTTTCTTGCCGCCGGGTCCGGGACTGACCGGTCGTGGTGTTCTTTTCCTGGTGACGTACAGATGCTTATCATGCTAGATGCAAGTGTGTGTGTGTGTGTGTGTGTGTGTGTGTGTTTAACTATTTTGGTGAATATCTATTTTGGTGTTTATCTATTTTGGTGTATATTTTATGCTGTAGGCCTTGACGGCTATGGTCTGGGCGGGGGGAGACAGCAGCTTGGTTCATTATCGACATTTGCCCTCTACACTATTGGGCGCGGGGGAACAAGGCAAACGACGAGGACGGACCTCGGGCCGCACCGAGGCCAGCTCACGTACAGGCGCGGCACCCCCCTCGCTCAGCCCGGAAACTGGTCTCGCCGCCATCACAGGCCGCCACGGCATGTTCCAGCGCCAAGCACGCCCGCTCTTCGCCCTTGACAAACGGGCTGTTGAACATGGGGGGGAGAGGCCGCGCGCTATTCGCGTGCCGGGGATCAAACATCAGGCGGGCGCCGTCGTCGCCGCACTCGGCCCGGGTGGTGAGGACGGCGAGACGCAGCATGTCGCCGCCTATGCCCCTGTTGCGGTACTTGTGCCGCGTTGTCCAGGCGCGGACGACGCCGCAGCAGACCCCCCTCGGGGCCGAGGAAGCAGCCGACGATGGCGCTCCCGCCGAGGCGTGTATGCGCAGCACGACCGTGGCGATGATGCCGTCGCCGAACCGCGCCGCGAGGATGCGGTCCTCGGTCCCGGCAGGATCAGCGATCCAGGTCCGCCACCGCAGGCCCTCGGCCAGCCGGATGTATCTCGCGGTGAGGAGGCGCACAGCGGCCAGGTACGCGAGCACGAGCCCGCACACCGACATGAGGGCCGTGCCGGGGTCGTGCCGCGCGCGGAGACGGCCCACCGACGCGCAGACGGCGAGCAGCGCCGCGAGACAGGCCGGGTGGGTGATGACGGCAAAGGAGGCGACCTGCCGCTGCTGGGCGATGCTGTCGGCGACGAGCCGCATGGCGGCCTGCTTCTCGGCGTCGTCGGTGACGAGGCCGAACGCCAGCGCGGGGGCGTCCGTCTCGCCCTCTCCGCCGGGGGGACACGCCCGTCGGCTTGTCGGCGTGGCGGGAGGGCTTGCGGGAGGGCTTGCGGGAGGGCTTGCGCGCGCGTCGTCGAGGGCGGCCGCGCCGAGAGACATTGCTCGAGGAGGTGCTGCGCGCGGCGGCGACGACAAACGACCCAGGAGGAGGGAAGGGCGAGGGGCGGTCGAGGAACAACAGCAGAAGGAGAAGGAGAGCGATCCGAGTCCGTCCGCCTTCTTTACACCCGACGACCATGTTGACGGGGTCTGGCGGCCCAGGCGTCTACATATCGGCCAGGCACCAGTCCGTGATGGATTGATGTGATGATCTGATTAGGGGCCGGACCGCGTCGCTCGTTTAGGGCGCGAGTAAGGACTCGACAGGGAAGCTCGTCGGCAGATGCCATACAGCAAGCGGTACCTGTCGTACCGGCACATTAATGCATGCATATATTCAAGGTTTCGGACCGACCGGCTCTTGCGGAGGAAAAGAGGAAAAGAGGAAAAGAGGTGGGCTTGCGGCTTGTTGCGCACCCCGGTTGAAGAAAAAGGAGAGACGCCTGGGAGAAGGAATGCGGGCCGACATGCATGGGTCCCACTGGGATTCTCAAAACAGTAAGCCGACGCCGATGTGGACACTCGGATGTGTGTTTGAGGTGTGTGCTGTTTGAGGTGTGTGGGACGGGAAAGAGCGACCCACCCGCTCACGCGACCCAACGGCCAGCCTGAAACTGAATTTCCACCTCGACACGCCTTGTCGCGTCCATCGTGAGACGGATGCATGCACCTTCACGTCAAGCAATCCAGGCTGCCAATCTCTCCTCGGTCGCCAAATCGGCATATTGGCCAGCCTTCCCTCTTAGCGGACGCCCATGCAAGGCATCGCCTGCCTCTCACCAGGACGAGAGACGAGAGCCCCGGGGAAAAGGCCGGGAAAGAGCCCGGAACAGGTCACCTACCTACCTGCTCACGCCAAAGCCATCGCCGAGACTCATACTCGGTACCCAATGCCCATACATACCCTCGTCGATGGGACCCAGGGGCACGTCCAACGACGGCCTTTTGGGTAAGCTTCCTGGCCAAATGTCGGCGTATCTTGTGGTGGCCACCATGTGTGTCTGCAGGAGTGCATCAGATCAGAGGACACCGGATGGATGGACTCGACATAAGCCCTTTGTCTCCCGACGCCCACCCAACTCCTTCAAACGCGCCAGAGTCGCCGCTCCTCGCCGCTGTCCTTCCTTCTTCCTCCTCCCCAAGGTCAAACATTCCGCCCGCTGACCAAGAAGCCGACCGTCGCGTCATGCCCGGAACCAACCCCTTCGCGCAGCCACCGGCCGCCCCAACCCCCGGCGGCAACATGGCCTACCACAACTACCACAACGACTTCCTCCACGTCGCCAACCTCAACGAGCGCCGCCGCCTCGCCCTCGCCGAGGTCGACAAGGCCTCCTTTGGCTGGTCCCACGTGCGGGCCTGCGTCGTCGCCGGCGTCGGCTTCTTCACCGACTCGTACGACATCTTTACCGCCTCGCTCCTGACCATCATGCTCGGCATCGTCTACTACCCCGGCGTCGGCAAGATGCCCGCGGGCGCCGACGACGCCATCAAGCTCGCCACCTCGGCCGGCATCATCGTCGGCCAGCTCGTCTTTGGCTTCCTCGCCGATGTCGTCGGCCGCAAGAAGATGTACGGGCTGGAGCTCATCGTCATCATCTTTGCCACCTTTGGGCAGTCCCTCACGAGCGGCTCTCCGTCGTGCGACGTCGTCGGGCTCATCATCTTTTGGCGCGTCATGATGGGCGTGGGGATCGGGGGGGATTACCCGCTTTCTTCCATCATTACGGCCGAGTGAGTTTCATCATCAGCACCAGAGCATGGTGCCGAGGAGAGCGTGCGTGCATGTGCGTGCGTGCGGTAGAGCTAAGAAACGTTTCCCAGATTCGCCGCCACCAAATGGCGCGGCGCCATGATGTCCGCCGTCTTTGCCATGCAAGGCTTCGGCCAGCTGGCCGCCGCCTTTGTCATGATCTTCGTCACCATCGGCTTCCAGAGATCCCTGTCGGCGGCCAAGGACGTGTCAAAGTGCAGCGGCGACTGCCAGGTTGCCGTGGACAAGATGTGGCGCCTGTTGATCGGCTTCGGTGCCGTGCCGGCGTGTATCGCCCTGTACTGTGAGTTTTACGCCCCCCATCACTCTTCTGCTTGCTCTGCTTGACGCCGGAGGCGGCCCCCGACAGGACCCCGGAGGGAAACGCTTGCGGACGTGGCATCATGTGCGCCGCTCTTGTATGACATAAAGGGCGGTCCCCCGAAGGCGGCCCCCGACAGGACCCCGGGGAAACGCTTGCGGACGTGGCATCATGTGCGCGCCGCTCTTGTATGACATAAAGGGCGGTCCCCCGAAGGCGGCCCCCGGCAGGGCCCCCGGAGGGACTCACGTAGGCTGACTACCGATGTACCAAACCCCCAACAGTCCGTCTGACCATCCCCGAAACCCCCCGCTACACATTCGACGTGGCCCGCGACACGGAAAGAGGCCACGTCGACGTCAAGGCCTACATCGGCGGCAATCGCAGCACCCAGCGCCAGCGCGATCCCGACTCGTCGTCTGCCATCTCGGTAGCCTCGCGCCGCCACGCATCCCCCGAACCCGAACCCACCAACCAGCGGCAGACCTGCGCTCTCCAAGTCCCCCGCGCCACCTGGCGCGACTTCCGCACGCACTACTCGCGGCCCCAAAACGCGGGCCTCCTCCTCGGCACCGCCGGCTCCTGGTTCGTCCTGGACGTCGCCTTCTACGGCCTCTCGCTCAACAATGCCGTCATCCTCGACGCCATTGGCTACACCACGGACGCCAAGTCCCTCACGAGCGTCTACCAGCTCATGTACAACACCGCCGTCGGCAACCTCATCATTGTGCTTGCCGGCGCCGTCCCCGGCTACTGGGTTTCTGTGGCCACCATGGATATCCTCGGCCGGAAGACCATCCAGATGGGGGGGTTTGCCATTCTCACCGTGCTGTTTCTCGTCATGGGCTTTTCGTACACGCACATTGATAAGAATGGGTTGCTGATTATTTATGTTCTTGCGCATTTTTTTTTCAACTTTGGTATGTCCATCTTTGCCTACACATACATGCACATACATACGTACACACACACACACACATATATATATACACACATATATATATACATACGTACACACACACACACACACATACACACACATACATACACATACATACGTACACACACACACACATACACACACACACACACACACACACACACACACACACATATATATATATATATATATATATATATATTACATATACTTACACCAACAAACACCCCCAAGGCCCCAACACGACCACCTTCGTCGTCCCCGGCGAAGTCTTCCCCACCCGCTACCGCGCCACCTCGCACGGCTTGTCCGCCGCCGCCGGCAAAATCGGCTCCCTCATCGGCCAAGGCGCCATCTCCACCCTCCGCACCCGCGGCGCCACCGCCCACGACGCAAGCCCCTGGATGGACCACGTCATGGAGATTTACGCCCTCTTCATGCTCATCGGGTGCCTCACCACGCTGCTCATCCCCGAGACGAAGCGCAAGACGCTCGAGGAGCTCTGTGGCGAGGACGACTATGCTGCGCCGCGGCCGAGTTATCTGTCCACGGGCACGGCCACGCCCTCATCTCGGGATGCGTATGAGCTGCGCAAGTATACATAGGTGAGGTGTGGTTGGCAGAGAAAAAGAAGAATGGAAAAGGAAAAAGAAACAAAGAATGTGACTTGTCACAACTTTTCTTCGTCATACATGTAAATAGAATATGTAGATCGATACCAGGTAGCATATTGTAATCTGCAGCTTTCCAAGTCTCTAACCCGTCCTGCCCTGTCCTCTCTTCCCCCTTTTAACAACACACGACAACAACAACAACAACAACAACAACAATACGCTCAGCTATACCGATGCAAAACAACAGACAACAACACATCATGTACAATATCCATGACGCCGCATGGATGGATCAATTTCTACGCAAAAAATTTGCAACATACAACGGCGACCATGGCGCCATGGCCACAAGCACACCATGCAAATAAATTTCAACAGCCATGTCCCAGAAAAAACATTCTTGTGCACTCATGAATCATGCCCCCCGACTCGTTGGCCAACAGTCTTGGCTTGCACAACCAACAAGTCAGCGCGCACACCACCAGCCACGAGATTGCCGGCCAAGCTACCCAGACACGCGAGCAGTTCGTCCCTCGACTTGTGCGTCAACTTGCCCTCGTCCAGAGCAGCGCTCTCCCGACGACCGACAACCACCAGCTTGGGTCCGTCCGTCTTTTCAGGCACCTCCGAGTTGGTTTCCGTCATGGCGTGCTGTAATATGTCTTCAATGGTTGATGGCCCAGAGAGAGTTTCAAACCCGACGCGCGACGCCATGCTCTCCGGGATTTGCGACGACGCGGTTTCGAAAGGGTCCTTTTCGGTGGCGGACGAATCGGACCCGCCACGAACTGGCGCTCGCTGTGCCCGGAGAATCGTCGCCGTGGCTCTGGACTTTTCGCACAGCTGCAAGACAAGACGCAGGGCCAGCCTGTCATCATGGCCGCCAAAGTAGACTAATAAAATATGATACGGTTTGTTGGGCAATGGAGCTTCGGGGACGTCTTCCTTGACGGCGCCAAACGAGTATGTGCTCGTGAGCTTGGCGCTCATTGCAGTGCTCCTGCCTTTGCTTTCCGACGCGGAGCCTGTGCGTGAGAAGAAGACTGCGACGTTGTGATCAGTCGAGTCGAGGACAGATTTGACAAATGTGCCATACGAGGAGCCAATCTTGTCGTCGACAGTGGTCGAGGAAAGGATCTGGGCATCCCCCATGGCCCCTGTTTCGGTCCAGGGAACGAGCAACAGATCAGACGACATCTTTGACGACTTCATGGCCAGAGCCTCGGCGTACCGGGTCTCGGGCATGATGGCCACTTCGCCCGATGCGGCAAGGTTGTGAAGTTGCCCGACCATTCGAAAGGTGTTCACAACCGGGTCGTGACGAGTGAAATCATCAACCTGCGCCACAGTCATGACAGAAGAGTCGCGATCTGTCAGCTGCAATAATCGGATACCATGGGCCCATACTGCCTTGTGTCGGGACTGGTTGTCGGCGGCAGCGCCGGTGATCCCATCAGAGGCGTCTTCTGTCGCCGTGGCCGCAGCAGCAGACTGCGACGGAGAAGCATCGCCAAACATGGACAGCAGTTGGAGGAGAGAGGGCATGCTCTCCAGTCTGAGGTAGACGAGCAGGCGACTGACCCTTTCCAGGACTGGAGAAGCCTCTTTCGTCTCCTGGGAGCTGGCAGAAGAGGAAATCGGGGCTCCGGTTTCCCAATCAATCTCTCCGCGTTTCCACGCCGCAATCTTCTTCTGATACCATGGCGGATAGAGGACCGACACGATGGGTGTCGTTGAAAACGTCGTCAGAAGCGCCATGACTACGAAGATGGTGAAAGTGCGAGTGCTTAGAATATTGGCCTGCAGACCAATGTTCTGCAGTCGGGCCTTGTGTCAGCGTTTTTGTCTTGGCACGGTGAGGGTCTGCTTCGAACGGGCGTCATTCCATCTTACCAACACAATCAGCTCGACAAGACCTTTGCAGCTCATGAGCACACCAATCGTGAAGGACTCCCGCCAGACCATTCCGCTGAAGCGCGCAGCCAGGGAAGCACCGATCACCTTGGAGAAGAAGGCTGCCAACGTGACCGCGATGACGTATCCCCAGGCGGCGCCCGTGTCGAGCAGTCCGAGATTGGTTTTCAAACCAGAAAGAGTAAAGTAGAGCGGGAGGAGCAGTGCGCCAATCAGGTCCTCCAGTTTCTCGGTCACGTTGATGTTGAATCGCTCCTCGCGGGGGATGATGAGACCGGCCAAGAATGAACCAAAGATGGGATGGACTCCAATGATGCCAGTGTAGAAGGACGCAGCTAGGGCGATGAGAAGGATGAAAGAAATGATGCTCTGTGACGGTCCGTTCTCGATGCTACCAGTGCGACGCAAAATCCAGTACAGGGCGGGCTGTACGGCAAGCAGCAGTGCGAGGATGAAGCCGACAGAGGCCAGCAGAATCCAAAGCGCATTCAGGCCACTGCCTGCATTGACGAGGGCGACGCAGAGGGCAAGTAGAATCCAGCCTGTCTCTACATCAGCCTCTGATCTTCCTCCCTGTTTCTTTTTTTTAGGGTTGAGAATGGCTGTCAAGGCTCGAAGCTTACCGACGACATCGTTTGCGACACCGGCTGACAGAGTCACCACACCCACGCTGGTATCCAAAAGCTTGAGTTCTGTCAGGATACGGCACAGGACGGGGAACGCCTAGCATGGACAAATCAGCAACTGCTGCAAATGGTCTCTTGACGATAAACAATGGCGACGGAATTTTCCCGAGAATTGGTCGACCTACAGTAATGGCAATTGCGATGCCAATAAAGAGCATGTAGATGCTGAACTCGACGGGCTTCAAGCCTGCCTCGTTGTGGAAGGCATGATAGACACCGTAGGCCAAACCACAACCCAGGCCGAAAGGAAGGGCCAGGCCGGCGACAGCGACCGAAGTGGCAATGCGCCAGTTGCTGGCCAGGAAGCGGACGTCCGTCTCGAGACCGATGAGAAACAGATACAGGATCAGGCCGAGGTTGGCGACGTTGTTGAGATTGGGGATCGAGGCATCAGGGAAGAGCGCGGCCTGGAAACCGGGAATCCGTCCGAGGACCGAGGGCCCGAGGACGATGCCGCCAATGACTTCGGCAATGACCCGGGGCTGTCGAACCTTGGCCAGCGGCCAGTGCAGGAGATGGCATACTATGATGATGAGTGCAGCCTTTTTTCCAAAGTAAAAATTAAAAAAAAAAAAAAAAATTGAAAAATTGAAAAATTGAAAAATTTGTCAGCGACTCGGGTCCAAGGTTGACGATGCAGGGATGGATGCAGGGATGGATGCGCGCAATAGGGTAGAGGTGGGCACACGGGGGGCGGGCAACGTACCTGGACGATGAACAGGATGATGGGATTGCTGGGGTCGTATTTGATTGGGTTCAAGCCATCGATGACGCCGCCCTGCTCATGCACGGGTGCGGCAGGATCGGCCGACGACGCTGCCCTCGTGGCAGTCGCGGCAGCTGGAACAAGCGACGTGACGACGTTGGACATGGCTGGCGATGGATGAGCAGCGCGGACGGCGCGAGATGGGACCGAGTCGACGCGCATCGGGCACGCATCTCAAACAAAGGCTGACGGAGGGAGACGCGGGGAATTTATCGACTTTTGTGTTCATCTATCCATCCATGACTCCATGGCCAGCACCGAGGCTGATGAACGGAGGGGGGGGAGCTGTTGAGTGGGAAAATAGGTCACGTGGAAAGATGGGTAAAAATACCAAACAAATCGGAGGGTCAATGGAGGAATTAGCTTAGCATCAACAATCAACAAATTGACCAATTTTGAACCTCATCTATTGAGTCCACTTTCAGAGCCCAAGCCCAGGCCAGGCCAGGCCGGGCCGCCCAGTCCAAGCCGATTCCACACCGACGGCGGCCAGCCAGCAACTCGACGCCGCCCCGCCATGGACGAAGCCAACATGGTGAAATGACTGCCACGGAAAGGGACCATCAACGGGCTACAAGGCTAGAGAAGATGGGGTACACTACATGCCGCCACGATAAACCACAAGGGTTCATGCCACAACATTGACATGGTCGGTATGCAGACGCGAGGGCACCGTTCGACTCGAGTCGTAGCTAGTCTGCGACCAAGGTCGAGGGTTGAGGCTTCGTCTTCAAACCCAAGCACAGCACACATGCCGTGTTGAATGCCGGCGGCAAGAAAGGAAAGCAGAGAGAGGGCGAGAGAGGGAGAGGGAGGGGGAGGGAGAGGGAGAGGGAGAGGGAAGGGGAGGGAGAGAGGGAACCGTCATTTCCGCTCCATCGCCTTGTTCATCTCGCACCATGCCGACGTCGAGTGTCTCGCGAGCCACGCGTTCCACGTGATTGGATCCAACCGACGGTCCCATCTGCAACACAGTATACACACTGGCTGGCTGGGCTGGGCTGGGCTGGGCACTGCCCCGCCATCACGTCGTCACCGCCGCCCTCTCAAGACTTGCCAGGCAAATCGGCCAATGCGGAGCACCGAGAGGTCCCCACCACAGACGACAGCCCCCTCCCCTCTCGTGCGTTGCAAGCTGCACGTGTGGCTGCAGCAGAAACATTTTGCAAGTCAATCGTCACCCTCATCTTTTCTCTCGTCGTCTTGGTCATGCTCGCATTTTTCTGCGCCCCAAAATCGGCCCTCTGATTGAATTTTTTTCTTCCCACCAACCCATCTCCCTCTCACGCCGCGACTCTCGATCCATCCTTCCCACCCACCTCGCACGTCGGCGATCCGTACGGATTACGGCCTCGCCCATCATGGTTGTCGACACCGCATACTATGATGCCCTGGGGGTGCAGCCCACCGCCACCGAGCTCGAGATAAAAAAAGCCTACCGCAAGATGGCCATCATCCATCATCCTGGTACGCCGTGCTCTCGCGGCGGCGAGCTCTCCTGTCGCTCTCGGTGGCCCCATGTCGTCGCTAATCAAGCAAATGTCTGCCGCAGACAAGAACCCCAATGATCCTACGGCGCACGAAAAGTTTCAAGTCATCGGCGAGGCGTACCAAGTACTTTCCGATACCGACCTCCGCAAGAAATACGACAAATTTGGAAAGGACCACGCGAAGCCCCAAGAAGGCTTCGCCGACCCGGCCGAGTTTTTCACATCCATCTTTGGAGGCGAGGCATTCGTCGACTGGATCGGCGAGATCAGTCTCATGAAGGACCTGACGGCGACCATGGACATTACCATGGCCGAGGACCAAGAGGACGAAGCGGCGGATGCGGCGGCGGCCGCCAACATGGCCGAGACTGGCGGCTCTGAAAAATCCGGCACCAAGGACGCCAAGAAGCCGAGCACGACGGCGGATCCCGCGACGGACGCTGGCACCCAGCACGCAACGCCATCGGGCCATGACGCCCACCCCCCGGCCGTCGTTGTCCAAGACGACAAGACGACAGCACCATCTGCCACCACCCCCGACGCCGCCGCCGCCGCCGCCGCCGCCGCATCAACTCCACCTCCCCGCTCCAGCGCGACGTCGCCGGCCCCGTCCTCGAGCTCCCGCAGCCGGACGCAGATCCCCCTACGGCCGGCCCTCGCCGACAGACCGCACGAGGATGCCGTCCACGCAGCAACCGAAGATGAGCTTTCCAGAAAGGAAAAGAAGAAGAGCGGGCTGACGAAAGAACAGCGCGAGCAGCTGGCGGCGTACGAGGCCGAGCGGGCGCGCATTCGAAAAGAACGGGTCGAAACCCTATCGCAGAAGCTCCTCGACCGCGTCAGCGTCTGGGCCGAGACGGACAAGGGTCCCGACGTGACCAAGGCGTTTCAGGAAAAAATGCGGCTCGAGGTCGAGAACCTCAAGATGGAGTCATTCGGACTCGACATCCTCCACGCCATCGGGCAGACGTACATGTCCAAGGCATCCGGCCTGTTGCGAAGTCAAAAATACCTCGGAATAGGCGGCTTCTTCAGCCGTCTCAAGGACAAGGGCACTCTCGTCAAGGACACGTGGAACACCATCAGCAGCGCCCTCGACGTGCAACAGACAGTCGAGGACATGGCCAAGATGGAGGCCAGGGGCGGCGATGACTGGACCGACGAGAAGCGCGTCGAGTACGAGCGTCGCGTGACGGGCAAGATCCTGACGGCGGCGTGGCGCGGCAGCAAATTCGAGATCCAGAGCGTCCTGCGCGAGGTATGCGACTCGGTGCTGTACGACAAGAAGGTTCCGCTGCAGAAGAGGCTGGAGCGTGCGCAGGCGCTTTTTCTTATCGGTGATGTCTTTATCAAGGTATTTTCTCGACGGCTCCCGTCCCCCCCCCCGGCCTTGTGCTCGGAAAAATCGGTCGACTGACCCGACGCACGCGCAGGCCCGACGTTCGCCCGAAGAAGAAGGCGACTACCTCGTCTTCGAACAGCTCGTCGCCGAGGCGGCCATCAAGAAGGACAAGGACGAGGACAAGAGGCGCAAGGACAAGAAGGAGAAGCACCACCGCCACGCAGAGGAGGTGGCCGGTGGTGCGCCGAACGTGCGAAAGGCATGATGGCGCGAAGCTTGTACAATCCGACAGGGAAGAAACGCAGGAAGACGAACAAAGACGGGTAACCGTTGCAGATGGACGCCGTGGGGAACGCGGAAAGGGATCGATCCCGCGCACGTATGGGGGGGGCAACTGTCATGTACATGTTGACAATAAAGAGGGGGGGGGGGGGGGGGGAGGCAAGGCACCGTGGAGGCAAACAGGCAGCACATGGATTTTCTCGTCCCCCTTCCTCGTCGCTGCCTGGGGCCGGGAGCCAGAGACCATAGTTTGTGTCAAATTGAGCGCAGAAATCTAGTTTGATTGTAGATATTCACGGAAGACAGTCACCGACGCAGGGCCATCCATCCATCCATCCATCCATGCCTTGTGGTGGACGGGCAGGCAAGGGAAGCAGAACACAGTGGGATGGCGGACGTGACATGAACCGGGTGCCGGTTTTTCCCCCAACGAGGATCAAGGAACGACGGGTGGATGACGGAAGTGAGGCTCGTCTCCGTGCCAAAGAGCGGAACCCGAGATGAGCAGCCATGGTTCCGACGTAGCGGACGGATCGCGCGCCAAGAGGCCACATCGCGCCGGCAGGCGACAGCAGCCCGGACGGACGGGAGAAGAAGGCGAGCCCGACCCTGCCTCCTCCTCGTACGTGTCGAACACATCTTGCAAACGCACCAGATACGCCCAGGCTCAACGGCGCCACACCGCCCCGACGTGCTCGAGGCACCCGACAAGGGACGGCACCCGACCTGACCAGGTAAGTAGGTACTTACTTACTTGGGAAGCAGGTAGACGGGTACCCGGTAGGCAGACCAGACCAGGCCAGACAGACTACGCCAGACCAGACCAGACTAGCCGGACGAGGCCAGGCCAGACCAGACCAGACCGTTGTCGCACAGCCTTTTCTTCGGCCCGACGAATCGTGCCGGCAAGGAATCGCCACCCAGATCAAGTCACCACGTTGCATCAAAAAGTACACCGTTCCTATATACGGCCGTGGCCAACCCCCTGAGTTCAGACACGCCCCATGTCAAATGTACCCGCACGAACCACGCTGGCGTCCAGGAAACAGACAGATATGGACACATGCAGAGTAAACGAGGCAGAAGACGAATGATCGAGACGAATGCCGCGGCCTCCTCCGTTGTGCACTGAGATCCCCGGGTATCTGTCAAGTATATTGGAGGGAGATGCTAAAAAAGAAGAAATAGAAGAAGAAGACGAAGAAGACGAAGAAGACGAAGAAGACGAAGAAGACGAAGAAGACGAAGACGAAGACGAAAAGAGAGAGAGAGAGAGAGAGAGAGAGAGAGAGAGACAGAGAGAGGTGGAAAGAAGAGAAAGAAGAGAAAGATGAAACAAAGGGCAAAGGGACGAGAAAACGACAAAAGACAAGATATGAAAACAAAAGCGGTATATGCACGACAGGAGAACAAGGTCCCTGATGTTGTCGAGATGGTCAAAGTCTTGCACGGCGCAACCAGCCTGGCAAAGGGACAGGCAGAGCGGGTGCAAACTCGGTAATCAACTTGTCCGATCCCCTCACGCGTCAAAGCCAACCAATGACGATACGACACGGCAGCAACGGCACCACCAACGGCCAACGAAAAAGAGCCGACGCAGAAGCAACAAACACGCCTCCCGCCGAGCCCCATGACGCCGTGTCGGTGCCGGGAGAATGAAACACGTATCTGTTGTACACGCGAGTGCTTTTTGCGGCGGCAGTTGCGGTCGCGACTGCCGTCGTTTACAGACTTGACCAACGCGAATGGGTATTCGGCTAAAGAGCCAGAGAACAAACGAGACAAGGAAAAGAAAAAAGACCCAACGCTGATACAAAGAAGAGCACCTAAGAAGAGCACAGGGCAAGACGTGGTGATTGGACTGTTGCAGGATATCCACCCCAACATTCACCTCGATACTCGTCCAAGGCATCCGCAGCCGAACCATGTCCCAACTTTCCTTTTCCGTTCAGCGGCAGCCGAATCCCGTACTTTCGACTCCCTGTCTGGAGAAAATCACCTGAGAAGAAAAAAAAAGCGTGTTAGCTCCCCTCCCCCGGCCGCAGCTCAATGCCGCTGTCCCGGTCCGGACCGCTCTTCGACCACGGCGGCTCCAGCCCGGCATCGGCATCGACTTCCTCGGCCGGCACATGCGGCGCCACGGCTGCCTCTTCCTCGACAAACGACACGTCGTCATCGTCCTCGTCCGGGGGCGCGAGGATTCGCCCCCCCAGTCTGACATCCGACACGCGCACGCGGTACTCGAGCGCCTTTTGGCCCTCCTTGATGAGCGCTTCAGTAAAGTCGAGGCATCGCTTCAGGCTTTGGTTCATCTTTTGGCTGTCAATGAGCAGTTCCTGGTGTTTCGTCAGGTCCAGCTGGAGCCGCTTCTCATCTCGCCTGCGCCGAGCCTCCATTTTTGCTCCCGGCAGCACGAGATCCTCCGTGTTGAGGCTCATGCCGCTCGACTCGTCCGACGACTCGTGCAGGGAGTCCGTGTAGTCCTCGTCCTCCTGTCCGTGTTCTGTTCTGTCCGTTTCTCCAACATTGTCAGCGACATGGGACACGTCCGTGGCGGCGGCGGGCTCGGCGAGGGCCAGCGAGGTGACGCGGCTCGAGGCTGCAGACAGCGCCCCCGATCTCGACAGCCGGCGGTACCGCCGCAGCTCAGCCGTTTGTTTTCGCAGCTGTCTCTCGAGAGTGCGATTGATGGCCTCGAGCGAGCCATTCGTGATTTCCAAGTCCTGGACCTTGCGTTCGCGACGAGCATTGGCTACCAACTCGCTCACAGGGTCCCGTGCCTGTGTCGTTGACTTGGCTGCACCCTGAGCGTCGGGTTGCAAGTCTTGGTCTCCAGGTTGGTCATGGTCCCAAACGTCCTCTGGCGCTTGCAAGATGGACGCCATTGTCATGCCGGTCTTGGACAGCCCGGGACTGAGTGGAGGCGAATGCGGTGCCGCTTCTGACACGTTTCGCGACAGCGTCAATCGAGAGAGTGCTGCAGGGTCCATCGGAACACCGCTACCCGTTCGCCTGTGCCCGCCCATCTCCCGCGGTGTCGCGTCAATGCTCACCTTTCGCGTGGGAGAGGCAGCAGACGACGATGCCTGCCGTTTCAATGCCGGCGTCGGTGAAGCCATGGAGCTCCTCTTTGGCGACGTCGGCGGTAGGGTCTGCGCCATGAACGGTGTCGACGGCGACTTGATGGGAGAGGCGGGTCTCTGCGCAGGAACACCAGGTCCTGAGAGGAAACTGTTGGACAAGGGGCGCGCAGCCGCCAATTTAGAACTCGACGGAGCCGTAGATGCGGAAGAAGCGTGGGGTGGCAGATTCGGGCTCAGCGACGTATCACGGGCGCCGTTGGCAAAGAAGAACTTGGCTGGTGCATTGTCCGCATTGGAGTCTGTCCCCGTCCCTGTCCCTGTCGTGGACAAGGAAACAGAGTGGGAGGGCGGGCTAATCTTGCGCGCGCCGCCGCCCCCTACCGTGGCTCCGTTTGCATAGATGAAGGCATTGCCCGCCTTTGGCGGTACCGAAACCGGCCGTGGCAACGGCGCAGGCTGGGCCATCTTGGCGTCGCTTGCGTAGAAGAACTTGCTCGAATCATTGGACGCAGCAGCCGAGTCCCTTTCCGGACCCGCACGGCTGTTGCTGTTGCTGATGGTGGTGTTGTTTTCCAACTCGTCCGGTTTCGGGGTGCGGCTCGGTGTGCAAGTGGCACTGTCAACTCGGCTTTGTCGCGGACCGGAACGAGGCGTGATGTTGGACAAGAACGAATTGACCGGGGGAGACGAGGCGCCGTCTCTCGGAATGGCGGTGCCGGCGAGCACTGGGGTCGAAGAATGAGGTCGTCTGGCCAGGGGCGTCGCCGGGGAGGCCTTGGCCGCGATCTTGGGGGTCAGAGGAGAACGGTTGGTGGCCCTGGCAGCGGCAGCGGCAGCGGCAGCACTCAGCTGGGGCTGTCGTGGCCTCTCGGCGGCGGGCATATTGAAGACGCTCACGGAGAAGGGGCGCGGCTTGGCTGGTGCGGACGGGGCATGATGATGATGATGATGTTGTTGTTGTTGATGTTGTTGATGTTGTTGTCGTCGTCGGGCATGGTGTTGAGAAGGCGGCGGTTCACAGGAAGCACCGGGTGCAGGCGTCGTGGTGGGTACCGTAGTGGGTACCGTAGTGGGTGTCGTAGTGGTGGTGGTGGAGGCGTCCAGGTGGCTGCTGCTGCTGCTGCTGCTGCTGTCCCGGTCGCTCCTGCCGTTGCTGCGACTGTTGCTGATGCCGCCGCCGCCGTGGCGCGCCAGCACGAGCGCCTGCGGCGGGAACCTCGACGACGTCCTCCATGTCGACGACGACGGCCTCTTGCTATCCTTGGAGCCCGGTGCAGCAGCCGTGGCCGTGGCCGCGGCCGTCAACCGTCCCTGTCTCGTCCCACGAACAGGCGGTGTCGCCGCCGACGCCGCGACAGCCGGAGCCGATGTCGACGCCGCCGTCTTGGTGCTGTGCCGTCGATGGGCAGACGCAGAGGAGAGACCAAGCGACCGCATGTCTCGACCACAAAAGAAGCGCGGGTGTGCCTCGTACGCATCCGAGAGGAGAGAGAGGCATGACATGCGTACGAATATCCAGGATGCACAACCAGACCATGTTTGCCTCTGCTGCCGGCTTTTTGAACGAGCCCGGTCGGGCTGCGTCAGGTAGAGCAGGGGTCCGTCAGGGGCAGCTGTGCTGCTGGCATCGCCTTCGAGTCTTACCTAATGTACATGCTGTGCGTGGCGGTATACAGCCCGAGCCGTGCGTGCATGCCTGTGTCGTTCCCGTCAATTCCCAGCGAACTCGACATGCATCTCGTCTGATGCAACCAGACCGCCGACTTATTCTCGTCTGCCTTGTTTTTTTTTTTTTTATCGTCTTTTTTTTTTCTTTTTTTCTTTACATACATCTTTGATCACGCTCTCTCTTCCTCTCCACACGGTCCATGTCGATGTCGCAGCTCGGTCCAATCACTGCACGCAACGGCACGTGCTCGCAACGGCACGTGCGCGCCTCAGACGATGCAACGCCCCCCCCATCTTGTTTGCTGTACACCCCCACTATGCATCGGACCCGCACCACGACGACGACGACACCACCCATGCCTCTTGTTCATCATGGTCGACGCAAAAAAACGAATAAGACAGAGAGAGAGAGAGAGGAGGAGAGAAGAGAGAGAGAGAGAGAGAGACG
>AFQZ01000187.1:0-65391 GCA_000222935.2 Aciculosporium take MAFF-241224 | reverse complement strand
GAAGAAGAAGGAAGAAGAAAGGAAGGAAGGAAGGAAGGAAGGAGGGAAGAGAGGAAGAGAGGAGAAAGAGAGGAAGAAAGAGAGGAAGAAAGAGAGGAAGAAAGAGAGGAAGAAAGAGAGGAAGAGAGGAAGAGAGAGAGGAAGAAAGAAGAAGAGAAGAAAAGAAGAAAAAAAGGAAGAAAAGAAGGAAGAAAAAAAGGAAAGAAGAAGAAAGGAAGAAAGGAAGAAAGAAGAAAGAAGAAAGAAGAAAGAAGAAAAGAAGAAAAAAAGGAAGAAAGAAGAAAGAAGAAAATGGCCAACGAACAGGTTTCGTTGCCATATTTGGCAGGCATTTTGCTCCTATCTGGCCTGATACTACGGTATCTGTTCTTTTCCGGCGCGCAGACATCTCGACCTGCGAGTGGGAGGTCGGCGGAGGACCTTCGCAGGTCGCGCGAGGCGGCGGCGGAGCGGATACAGCAGATGTTTCCGCAGACGGATCGGCGGACTGTCTTGTGGGATCTGCAGCGCAATGGGGGGAGCGTGCAGAGTACGACGGAGAGGATCTTGGCGGGTAGATTGGAGATGGTATGTTTTGATGATCGCTCCTTGGGTTTCTAACCCCTTTATGATGGCCCTTTATGAGGCGCCCCCCCCCCCTTTTTTTTTTTTTTTTTTGGTTTGTCTAAAATTCACTTTTTTTTTTGGCTTGTCTAAAATTCACTTTTGCTGACGTGCTGGCAACGGTAGCCTCCCGTCACATTTCAACCTCCTCCTCCGCCGGGCCAACCTCCATCCGGGGGGAGCACAGCCTCTGCGACGAGACAGGCTGACAAGCCATCGCAGCCGGATCTGATCACTCGATATAACCTTGAGAGCAAGATCGAGGCGGGCGTCCAGGAGGAGGAGAGCAAGGGGAAGGGGTGGAGCTCTAATCGTGAAGAGAGGCAGATGAGTCTGCAGAGGAGGCGGGACGAGATGATTTTGGCGGCGAGGCGGAAGATGGAGGCTAAGATTGCAGCGGAGAGGGCGGGACCGGGAGTATGAGGGGGGGGGCAAGCGGAATGGAGACGGGTGTATTGTAATTTTTTTTTGGCGAAGAAGTTTATAGTTCAACAAGCGCTGTTTTATTTAATTATTTAATTTAATCATTTTAATTTTTTGTTTTCCCCCTTCGGCTTGGTGTCTTTGGGTGTTGTGGTGATTGTGCCTTGGCAAGCGAGTGTTGGCATGCAACCTGAACTGCTGGGCTGCAGGACCATGAAGTTGTTTGAGCGCCATATTGATGATGGATGTTTATTCGGGAACGGATGCTTAGGTGCAGAGAATTTAATAGCAGCCCTGGCTGTTTCCCTCTCCGCGCCTGGCATTCCAGACACAAACACGTTGTTGATCGACCTGTTTGTACATTCCCTCTGTACGTCGGCTTACCTAGGTAGCTCAGCTGGCTGAGTTAAAGGTGAATGGCAGCCACAGCTCTTTTGACAACGTGATTGGCCACGGCTCTTTTGACAACGTGATTGGCCACACGCGCTGCCTGCCACGGCCACTGCCACGTCCCCAGCCTCACAGGCACGTCTGTAGGCGTCTGTAGGCGTCTGTAGGCGTCTGCAGGCTGACAAGGTTCACTGCATGTACCCGTGACAGACATGACGGCCTGCGAGGCACAAACGCAACCAGGCTGTGGTGAAGAAATTCCGACTCCAACGCCAGCCCTTTCACCTTTTCCCTGCTTTTAAGCTTTACTTGTTCAGTTTTGGCATATCTTTGCTCCAAGACCAGCAGTGGTGCCGATTTCTTTCTCAAGTTCCCGGGTCTCCCCCAGCATCCTGGCCCTGAATACGATATTGGTAAGTTGTCTCCATGTGCTGCTGCCTTTGTAACCGCAGCGTCCTGTCGTCATCTGACCGAGCCGAGCCGTGGATCAGGACCGATTGCGCGACCATACTCGCTACCGTTTTCGCCCTTTGTTATCTGACTCTTTTTTTCTGTTCCCTAGCTTGGGCCTTGTAATTCCGTTCGCGTTCTTGCTGCTTGCTATATTCCATAATCGACCGGTCCATTCTCGCCCAACCGCCGTCCAACACAAAACTCATTCCACTCCACCACACCTCGGACTGCTATGCTGGTTGGGAGAAGCTTCATCGGAAAGCCTATAGTACCACTTCGGCCTCGGTCCTTCGTGACCTGCCTAGAAATAGTGTCATGGCAGCTCAGAGGGATTACTACGCTGACCTGGAACTGCCCCGAGATGCAGACATCAATGACATCAAGAAGCAGTTTCGTAAATTGGGTACGACCTTGTTTCCAACCGTACCGAGTATTTTTCTGCCCCAAAAAATTGTGCTGACCTCCGTTGTTTGCAGCGCTCAGATACCACCCCGACCGAAACCCTGGCCGAGAACAAGAGGTCAATGCCAGGTTTCAAATAATCCAGGCCGCCAACGAGATTCTGTCAGACCCGAGCCAGAGGGCCAAATACGATGCCACCCTTGGACGTGCCCGATATCCCGGCGCATCTGGTGTCAAAGGGAACCCCTGGGCCAGCGCTGGTGCCCAGTTTCCAACACCCCCACGAAGAGCGAATGCTGGAGCAAGTGCCGCGCGGAATACGCAAAACCCCAAAAGTGCACAATCAGGGGCGCAACGGTGGCAGTCAAGGTTCTCGAGCGGTGTTCCTCCTACGGCGAAGCAGAAGTTTGGGTCGGATCCTGACGCCAAGAAGAACGCTGCCAAAGCATTCGAGAATATGCGCAAGAATGCGCAGAAAGAGGCCCGGTCGACTGAGCCGCCTCCCCCGACTCCACCGCGACAGCCTCCACGCACGGAATCTGCTAGACAGCGGGCGGAAGCCTCGTTTGGCTCGAGGAAGCCGGGATATCATCCTCACTCAACCGTGCCGGGCGATGAACCTCCCGTGGCGAGTCATAACTATTCGAAATTCGAGCGTCGAAATGTGCCTCCGCCGCCGCCTCAACGACCGGCTGGACCGAGCCCGGTGCCTGATCCTTTGAGCCAGTTTCGGCAAAAGAATGGCTCGGGTGCTTCGACGGGGCCGACCGCTGATTCGGCCGATGGGCAACAGCACCAAAGTGCGAATGAAGACACGGAGTCGGACACTGAAAGCTCCTCTGCTGCAAAGAACCAATGTATGTTGGCTGGAACATTCCATGTTGGAAGTGCTCTCCTCGCGTGCTAACAAGATTGCAGCATCCAGAAGCGAAGGAGGACCGTCAATGTATGCAACCCCTCGCAGTCAAGTATTGTTCACTTTGCAGAAGCTTCACACGCCTCAGTCAAAACCATCAAAACCCAGCAACAAACACATGCCTCTGGCCACAGGGCTTGAAAGTTCAAGATTCCCTTGCCCATACCAATGTCCGAGTGGAACAGGCCGCGACAGTGTCGCATCGATTACTTTTGAGCGGAAACAGACGAGCATCCTCGATGAGCTTATTGATTTCAAGGATAACCGTCTGTGGCTGCGACGGAAGATGGCGCCGGGCTTATCCGCGACCATTGACAAGAACAGATTGCAGCATGAATTATCGACTAACCAAGCTCAAAACTATAGCTTCACCTTTCCCCTTGATGACGACACCTTTAGGGAAAGCGGGACGACGTCGGGCGGACATGGGTTTGCAAAGAGCAGCGTTGACGACATCAACACTAGGTTTGTCGACGACGAAGGTTCCAACACTTGGCAATTCAACGCAGGCACAGGAGATGGTGAAGCCAATGTGGGTAACAGGCCCTCTCCTGGTGGTCGCCGAAACCGCCAACCGCAGCTGAACCGTCGGACCACGGGTCGCGATCATGGTGCTAATACTGCCTTCACTACTTTGCAGGCTGAGAGCGGATTCAATGCTGAGGGATGGAGCAACAAGTTTGGGCCGCAGACGTTTATGCCGCAGCCCGTACCACGGCCTGCCGTTTCGCCGAGTCGTGCTACTCGTACGGCCTCTAGGAGGGCGAAAGCCAAGCCGACGACGGAAACTGCCGCTTCGCTTGAAGAAAGCAGCAGCGACGAAGAGACGTATGAGTGGCGTGGAAGAGGCGCCCAGGCACAGGCACGCCCAATGGCGGCGGCAAACAGCCCGCAAGCTATGGACATTGACACGCCACCGTCAGAAGATGGGCCAGCTCCGGCTGCGCGAAACATTCATGTTGAGCCGTCCCGACCAGAGTGGCGAGCGGGTAACGTGGATGGCGCATCATCAGATGAAATTCCACAACGACCCGCAAAAGTTCCGTTGAATGCGAACAATATCGGATCAGAGGACAGTGAAGAGTTTAGAGCCAGCTTCGCAGATTTGAAGAAGGTGGCTCCGCTTTCACAGCCAAAAGAAGGGCTCGGTTCGTTAAACGGTCTCAAGGACAACTTGCCATTCGAAAGCAAGGCCTCGCACAGTCCTCCTGTCAGGCTGCCGAATCCGCAGCCGCTGGAATTCCCTCGGGCCCCGTTGGCGCCGCGTTTACCGCCAACAGTTGCTATAGAAGGGATGAAGCCCAATGCTTCGTCGTGGAACGAGTACCTTGGCAAGTTTGAAGATTATTTACGACACTGGGATGCTTTCAACGGTCAGGTGGTAGGCCATTTTGCTACAAGAAAATCTTTAATATCTGAGACTAGAGCAGCCAGGGGTTATGGGTTTTTGGGCGCACGGGGCGATGCGGAGATGCAGGAGTATTATAACTGGGTGCAACAAGACAATGATGTGAGACGACGGTGGATGGACGCGTGTACTGAACACCAGAACCGGATGCGTGAGTTTATGGCATTTAGAGACAAGATGAGGAGAAGCGGGTGAGGGGTGAGGGGTGAGGATTGAGGGGTGAAGGGTGACTGGGCATTGCTGGGATTCTACGCGGGACGGGGCTTACTGTAGGGTGCTGGAGTTGTGGCCATGGCGAAACGAGATGCGATACCCTCCTCGGATGATGGGACATGGAGATATCCGGTGACGAGGCGACAGGGCGATGGAGTCTGGCTTGGGAAAGGTGTTGTGCTGCAGGCTGCGCGGTGGCAATGGCCTCGGATGGCGAGCTGTGATGGAATCACGCATTGACACAACTTCTGGAGTAGGGGGTAGATTTCAGGGCAGGCAGCGCATGGCATGGGAAGTTGTCGGGTGTAGATGAAGTGAACCGGACGTGGCTCTGCCAGACAATGAATGTATTTGGGCGGACCGAACCAGTATCTCCTCTTGGACATGGTAACAGCCGCGTGCGAGGTTCGGAGTCAAAAACCACGGCGTTTCAGCATCAAGTATCCATCTCAGCACCATACCAGGGTCTCGCCATTTTTTCCCCCCAACTGGAATCGTGTCGAAGCAGGCCGAGGAGGTAGGGGATCTTTCTCTTTCAGCAGAACGTGCTAGACGGCGTCGTGTAGCTAGCTCTGCGTGGAGGCGCTCACTCTGCTTTCACTTCATACTGAGATGCATGTTTTTGGTCCCGTTTAGAAGAAAGAAAGAGCGGTATAGGATCTTGCTGCTTTTCCTGTTCTCCTCCTTAAATCGTGCTCTTCTTTTTATCCACCGCGCTTGTATGCTTCGTTTTTCTATCGACTTCTTCTTATCCACCGCGCTTGTATGCTTCGTTTTTCTATCGACTTCTTCTTATCCACCGCGCTTGTATGCTTCGTTTTTCATATCGACTTCTTTTTATCCACCGCGCTTGTATGCTTCGTTTTCATATCGACTTCTTTTTATCCACCGCGCTTGCATGCTTCGTTTTCATATCAAGTCGTGCTTTTTGGGCCGAGCCTCGCGTCTGAAGAGTGTTTCAACGTCACGTCGTGCTGTTGCCGCGACATATCCTGGCATTTCCGTTTAACGCCGCAGGTCCTGTTTCATTGCCACGAGGCTGCTTTCCAGCTTGTCTGCCCCTTTTCTTTCTCGTGCCTGTTGCGAGAGAAGAGTCAAGGTTGGCTGTCTCTACGTCGTTGAGGTTCAGTCTCTTGCTTACTTAATCGTTTACTCATCGCATCCTTTTGTTGACTTCTTCTCAAAGGGGGTTCGTTTGAGAAGATACAAGGGGTCTGTGGTTGAGAAACGGTACGGGATCCCATCATGGCGTCTGCGTCTGGGGAGGGCAGTCGGAAGGCTCAGCCGTGGACTGATGAGGCGAAGGTGAGTTGTTATGTTCTGTCTGTGCCGTCCTTGAAATCCTTATCCCTGTTTTTCTTTCTTTTACCTTGTTTTCGGAGTTTTCCGGGCGCTGTTCGAAAAAGGCGAGAAGGGACCGGAATTGCAAACGAGTATGTGCTGATTTTTTTTATCTTTTCTGGCCTGTTTAGTATCAGCTTCTCCTGCGGATTGTCGCGCAGTTGCGCGAGGGGGGCAAGCCTATTGATTGGAAGAAGATCAATATGCCTGGGAGGACGCCCAAGTCTCTGCAGAACACGTGGTTTCAGATCAAGAAGAGTTTTGATGAGTTTGAGAAGAAGGAGGGGGGGGATGGCGATGGGAATGAGAATGGGAGTTCTGCGAAGGGTGCTACCCGTATGTCTTTCTTTTCTTTTCTTTTCTTCTTTATTCCTCTCTTTCTCTCCCTCCCTCTTTTTTTTTTTTTCTTTTTTTTCTTTTTTTTTCCCCTAACCGTTCCTGTTTTGCTGTTTTTATTTTATGGTGATTGTGATGGTGATGGTGATGGTGATGGTGATGGTGATGGAGTTGGGAGTTGGATTTGGTGTTGTGGCTTGCTACTTTCTTTTTTCACTCTTACTTTTCAACGTTTCCTCTTTGCTTGAACGTCGGACATCTGACCTAATCTACGTGTAGCTCGCAAGAAGACAACCGGCAAAGGCAAGGCCATGGCTTTGCAAGATGACGAGGATGACGAGGATGACGAGGACGAGGACATGCTGAAGAAAAAGGCGACGCCGCGGAAGAGAAATGCTGGTGCGTAATTTTTTTTGCGTGTGAATGAAGAGACGCCTCTTCGTTTTGCTGACAGTTATTATCTAGAGTCTTTGGCTGGCGGGAAAGCAAAGCAGCTCAAGTGCGAGCCCAAGGGTGATGCTGAGCTTGATGAGGACGATGAAATTTATGAGTTGGGGCTCAAGGCGGAGAAGGAGGCATGGGATAGCTACGACGAGATGTGAATGTGGAGGGAGGCATCTTGTTTGCCATTACATTCGATATTGAGACTGGCTTACATGGTTACGCGGCAGCAAGTGGCTTTGCACGCATGGTTTCTCACCAAGTTCATCATAGCTTTCGTTGGTGCTTCAAGACGAGCGGATTATCCGGCACAAGGAAAGTTGGGCGATGCGAGGAGATTCGGCTTTTGCCATGGGCAGGTCGTCAGGCAGGGCAGGCATATTTGTATGCAGTTTTCGTTTTCTCCCAATAATATAACTGCCGACTCCCCCGTCACTCGACGTGTGTGCCTAGCGGACTGCTGGAAACTAATCACACGAGCCACACTGATATTGAATTGCCGCCGACGAGCAAGGACAGTCGTGTGACTTGTGATTTTGGTAAAGATGGAGCAAAAGCATTCACTAGGATGGTTTGCCGCAGAAACAGTGACCTCGGTGGTTTCTGCCAAGGGTACATGTCTACTGTATGCGCTTTCGGAGCATCACACAACGCCGAACACCATTCGGGCGTGATCAATGCCGGAGTCCTTTTTATGTGTTTCCCCTTTGTCCGGCTCCCACTTGGGCCTTGCACGCATCATCACCACACACGCCTCCCACAGGATCCATGTTCATCCTTGGTATCCGCCGTAGGCGGGAGCTCGCCGCAGGCGGCCCCCGGCAGGGCCCCCGGAGGGATATTTCGCCAACCAAGACACACATTTCACTCATCGTCTAGGACAGAGTATCGTGATTTCTTGCATGCCGCCATGTGATGCGCTCGTGCGCTTGGCAGATACGCAGATGGACGAAAGCGAGGTGAGGCGTGGCAAGCGCAGCAAGGGGGGAGGGGCAAGTGGGTGACTGGCTCCTTGAGGAGGCCAGGGTGGTTGATGGTGGAAGCGATTACGTGTGTGCCGACGGGAGTGAAGTTGGGTGCTTTTTGGATACAGACTGGACGCTGATGACGCACAATGCTCAACGGCGGCACTCGTCGAGGCGGCGCGTTTGCCGCACATCCAAGTACTCGGTACATGCGTGACGCTAGCCGCGCGCTGCCATGGCCACTCGCCACAGCACTCCCTCAAGGTACCCACCCGTACATGGGCCGCCCGGGTGAGCCGGTATTGTGTGTGGCATGTGTGTGGCATGTGTGTGGCTTGTGTGTGGCATGTGTGTGGCTTATGTGTGGCTTGTGTGTGTGATGCTGGTACGAACCGACGAGAGTGGTGGTTGGTGCGGGCTGCAGATGATTATCCGGCTGACCAACCCTGCTGGCGTCCTTTTTCTCCCAACCCATCTATGTCGGTATGGATTGGTGGTCCTCACGTCACATGAAACTGCATGCATCAATTCTCACGTTAGCAGAGACGCCCTTCAATTCCTTCAATCTCTTCATTGCGTCTCCAGCGCGCTTCTCCGTCCCATCTGGATGCGCTGTCGTCCTGTGCGTGCGGCCTCTTCATCACGAGCATCACGAGCTTTGTTGCCTTTTGCAGCCTTTCCCATATCGGTTTTTGGTCTGAGCCTCCGAGGCATCGACTGCGTTTGTGGAAAATCCGGCAACAGCGTATTCTTGCCGCCGAAACTCGCCGCACATCAACTTCGAACGGGAACGAGCCGAGGAGATTGGACTCCGGGGTAAAAAAGCCTCGTCCGATAACTCTGTGCTGCCGCTCAGCGAATTCCCCTCTTATCCTACCTGTCCGGACTGGATGCGAATCCCGTCGGCGTAGGAAATTGACTGTTCACCATTTTCACGCCATCCTTGCCCGTCATGAACGGAACTGCCGCCTCTTCGAGAGGCAAGAGAAAGGCTGGGCTCTCCCCCAACAGCTCTCCCCCAACGAAACGTGCGGTCAATGGGAAGCTCTCTCCGGGTGATAATACACCCGACATGGTCGAGATCGTCGACTACGATGACGAGTCCGTCCTGAGCGATGATGTTCACGCGGGTGCGCCCATCTTCCTTGACACGCCAGGAAGTTTGGGGGAATGGCAGGACATTATTCAGAAAGTCGTGCGCAACGTTGTGGCTATCCGCTTCTGCCAGACATGTTCCTTTGACACAGATGCGGCCCTGACGAGCGAGGCTACCGGATTCGTTGTCGACTCTGAACGAGGGTAAGTTTTGTTCATGTCCTGAGGTTGTCGATTATCGTGTACATGCTGAGCTTCTTGCGAATGCAGATACATTCTGACCAATCGGCACGTGGTTGGTGCTGGGCCTTTCTGGGGCCACTGTGTCTTTGACAACCACGAAGAAGTCGACTGTTATCCCGTCTACCGCGACCCAGTCCATGACTTTGGTATCCTGCGTTATGATCCCAAGGCGATCAAATATATGCTTGTTGATGGGCTGGACCTGCGTCCCGACCAGGCCAAAGGTTCGTTCATTTAAACGATTTCCACCCCCCCCTTCGTCTCTTCTTTTTTAAATCTGATGTTCTCCTCTTCCATCAGTCGGCGTTGAGATCCGAGTTGTTGGCAATGATGCCGGCGAAAAGCTCAGTATTCTTTCGGGCGTCATCAGCCGGCTCGACCGAAACGCACCCGAATATGGCGAAGGCTACAGCGATTTCAACACATGCTACTACCAGGCCAACGCGGCTGCCAGCGGTGGTAGTTCTGGCAGTCCCGTTGTAAGCAAAGATGGTTCTGCTGTCGCACTGCAAGCAGGCGGTCGGTCAGACGGCGCCTCGACCGATTACTTCCTGCCGCTTGACCGACCATTGCGTGCTCTGCAGTGTATTCAACAAGGCAATCCCGTCACACGCGGTGACATACAATGCCAGTTTCTCTTGAAACCCTTTGATGAGTGCCGGCGGTTGGGTCTCACTCCCGAATGGGAAGCCGAGATTCGTAAAGCGTTCCCTAACGAAACCAATATGCTTGTTGCCGAAATCGTCTTGCCTGCAGGACTGTCTGATAACAAGATCGAGGAGGGCGATGTGCTGGTCAAGGTCAACGGAGAGCTCATCACACAATTTATCCGACTGGACGATATTCTGGACTCAAACGTCCACAAGAAAATCGAGCTCCAGCTTCAACGTGGGGGCCAAGACGTCAAAGTGGAAATCGAGGTGGGAGACTTGCACGGCATCACGCCCGATCGCTTCGTTTCGGTAGCCGGTGCCAGCTTCCACAACTTGTCCTATCAGCAAGCCCGCCTCTACGCGGTAGCTGTCCAGGGCGTCTACGTCTGTGAATCCGCAGGGTCATTTCGGTTTGACAACACGGACAGTGGATGGGTCATTCAGACCATCGACCACAAGAAGGTCCCCAATCTGGATACTTTCATCCATGTCGTCCAGGGCATCCCGGACAAGGCCAGGGTGGTGGTGACGTACAAGCACCTGAGGGACCTGCATACGCTTAATACCACTGTCGTGTATGTGGATCGCCACTGGTCATCCAAGATGAAGCAAGCCGTCCGGAACGACGAAACCGGCCTCTGGGACTTTACCGATCTAGGAGACCCGCTGCCGCCTGTGCCGCCTGTCCGACGCTCGGCTGCGTTCATCGAGTTGGACCACATGCCTCATGCGGGAATTGCTGAGCTGATTCGGAGTTTTGTTCACGTAAACTGCACAATGCCTGTCAAACTGGACGGCTTTCCCAAGAATCGTCGCTCAGGAATGGGCTTGGTCATTGACGCTGAAAAGGGACTTGTTCTCATTTCCCGCGCCATCGTGCCCTACGATCTTTGCGACATCACCGTCACCATTGCCGATTCCATCATTGTCGAGGGAAAAGTCGTCTTCTTGCACCCACTTCAGAATTACGCCATCATTCAGTACGACCCTGCGCTGGTGGATGCTCCGGTCAAGAGTGCTCGGCTGAGCAGCGAGCATCTTACCCAAGGAGCAAAAACGTATTTCTTGGGCCATAACAGAATCGGACGCCTTGTCCACGGCGCCACGACCGTGACGGAAATCACAGCCGTCGCAATTCCTGCCAACAGTGGTGCTCCTCGGTACCGCGCCGTCAATGTGGACGCCATCACCATCGATAGCAACCTGGGCTCGACGTGCAATAGCGGTGTGCTGGTCTCGACCGACGGCACGGTTCAAGCTCTGTGGCTCTCCTACCTGGGTGAGCGATCTCCGTGCAGTCAGCGAGACGAGGAGTACTATCTGGGCTTGGGCACACCGACTCTGCTCCCCGTCCTTTCGACAATTCAAAAAGACCAATCTCCCAATCTGCGCCTCTTGTCGGTCGAGTTCCGAGCCATCCAAATGTCGCAAGCTTCCGTCATGGGCGTTTCCGACGAATGGATCAAGAAGGTGACACAGGCCAACAGGTCCCACCACCAGCTCTTCATGGTCAGCAAGAGGACGTTTGAGCGTGTCAATCAGCCGGTTTCCCTTTTGGAGGGTGATATAATCTTGACTCTGAACGGCAAGGTCTGCACGACGATTTCTGACTTTGATGTCATGTACTCTAATGAAGTATTGGATGCGGTTATTGTTCGGGAATGCGAAGAAATCAAGCTTCAGCTGGCCACAGTGCCGGCTGACGATATTGAGACTGACCGTGCCATGTCTTTCTGCGGTGCCATTCTGCATCGACCTCACCTGGCCGTCCGTCAACAAATCAGCAAGCTGCACAGCGAGGTTTACGTATCTAGCCGAATTCGTGGCTCGCCGGCCTATCAGTACGGCGTGGCACCTACCAATTTCATCACTCACGTCAATGGCCAGCCTACCCCTGATCTCGAATCCTTCATTTCCGCCACCCGGAAGATTCCTGACAATACCTGTACGTTTTGATTGTGAAACCCTTTGTTTCCGCCGCTCATCTGGAGCCCAATGTCTAACAGTTTTATAGATTTCCGCCTCAAAGCAGTCACATTTGATAGCGTGCCTTGGGTCATTACCATGAAGAAGAATGACCACTATTTTCCGACTGTCGAATGGATCAAAGACAGCAACGAAGCATGTGGATGGCGACGAGTGACTTACGAAGGGAAAGACGTATTCAATGGAGAAGCCGTCGATGGTGTCGCTCTCGTCGCAGAAGACACGCCGATGGAGTAATGTGGATGTACAGGATGTTGAAAGAAGAAGAAACAAGGCAAAAGAAACGAGGCTTGACCGCTCGAAAATCCGAGTTTTGCTGTTACATGCCGGCAAAGAAGCGGTGCCAAAATCCCCCATGAGGCATTGGATACAGGCGTTACATGGCTATGAAGGATCTCGAGAAGTTTTTTTCCCCCCTGGAGCTGTTTCCCGGGCGTGGACACGGCGGCGTTATCGGCTACTCCTCTCGTCAATGTTGTTTGCTCTGATTTACCTTTGGTTTGTTCGGATTATGCCGCTCAATGACGGGGGTCCACGGCCGCTTTTGGCGCCCAGACAGGGGATATTTTCTTCTTAATTTCTTGCCAGTGTGTGCGCTTTGCAAGCAAAGCGGGCATTATAAATCATCACATATTTACATGTCACGGCAGTATGTAATGAATCAAGAGGCGATGGTGATTGACGCACTGTCTGTTGCATCATTTCTTCATGAGTGTGATGGGAGGTTTTGTCGTTTTATTATTGGGGCAATCTAGCCCTTTTTGTCTGCCAAAAAGTCCAGTTGTCAATGAAAAATGAGTTGGCAGTCTCTGAAATATCATGTATTTTACTTCAAAGCAAAGCTCTTGCGACGTAACCATCACCTGAAGTCAACTCAATCCAAGGCTGGGTGGGATTCATGGATGTGGCTCTGGTGGTGTGTCACTGGTGGGGAAGGCGCCACAATCAGCCAGCTCAGATGATGGCGGTGGCAGCATTAGGTACCCAAAGTAGGCGTCCTGCATGGAACGGCATCACCTTCTCCGTAGGCCATCTCCGCTCTCGAGTCTGCAACTTCCATCTCTTTTACCATTTCCTTTGCCGCTGATTTCGGAATCCGGAAGCTTCAGTCCCCCAGTCCCTGCTCTCTCATTTTGCCCGTCATGCCACCGGCAACCTCTGTTCTGGTGGGTTTTGATTCCCTCCACAAAACCACAAAACCCCGCCGTCACAGCCCAGTGACGCAATACCCAAAGACGGCGACAAGCTAACCAGGTGGCATCAACTCCCTCGTTGCACGCGCGCGCGCAGACCAAATTAAAGGTGCAACTCAAGCTGGCCATCGCGCGCTTGCGTATGGTCCAGCAGCGTGATGAGCAGGTCGGAAAGACTCAGCAGCGGGCCATGGCCCAGCTGCTGGAAGCTGGCAAGATCGACTCGGCCACGATCCGCGTCGAAAACATCATCCGATCCGATATCACGACGGAGCTTCACGAGATGCTCGAGCTGTACTGTGAATTGCTGCTCGCCCGCGCGGGGCTGATGGAAAGCTCCGTGTGCGATCCTGGACTGGAGGAAGCCGTCGAGAGTATCATTTACGCGGCGCCAAAGACGGAGATCAAAGAGCTCATTACCGTGCGGCAGCTCCTGGCCGAGAAGTACGGCAAGGAATTTGTCATGGTGGCCATGGAGAACAGAGACGGCAAGGTGAATGAGAAGGTGCTCAAGAAGTTGAGCGTCGAACCGCCCAGGCCGGAGCTTGTCCAGGGATACTTGGAGGAGATTGCCAGGGCATACGGGGTGGATTGGCCCAGGAGGACAAAGGTGACACCGTCGCGAGGATTGCTCGGTGACGACGAGGATGCCGTTGGAGATGAGAATGAGGGGAATGCTCCGTCGGGAGGGCAGAAGACGGCGGCAGAGCCCCCGACGGCTGGAAGGAGACTGTCCAAGGGCGAGGAAGAATTGAACAGGGCTGCGCCGCCGCAGGGCTTTTCAGGCCCGCGGAGTCCCGTGATTGTGACGCCGCCGCGGAGAACGACGGACAACATCCATCCCAAGGTTACGCTGGGATCGGTTGAGCTGAAGCCGAGGACGAAGATGGGGCAGGACACGAGCAGGAAGGAGCCAGATGGGGCGGTTCCGGATATTAGTGATTTGGAGAAGAGGTTTACGGCTTTGAAGAAGAGATGAGTATCAGGGGGGTCTTTGCAAGAGGCTATGGGGTTTCATATGGGAGATGGCAAAAGGGTTTGGTTGAGGCATTGATTGTATGCCGGACGTTTATACCAAATCATTACGTTTATCTGTTTATGCATCCTTTTCGCTTTCTTCTTCTTCTTCTTCTTCTTTTCTATTTTTTTCCCTTTCAACTTATGGGAATCTGGAATGACCATGATCGCTCTCGATACTCCGCTTTCACAGTGTTGACGAAAATTCCTCCAGGTGTTTGTTTACATGGTGGCTTGTCAGCAGGCGCCGGGCACTTGACAGCTGCGAGCAGTCATGACCAGCCGCTATCAACTGCCGCAGTACACAGCTCCTTCCACGTTTAACGAAAAAAAAAAAAAAAAAACTTGCAGGTAGTGTCTTGTCACGCTCTTGGTTCTCCCGTCCGCCAGGGTCACCCTTGGTCGAGAAATATCGCCTTCGTCCACCAACGACGGTCCGCCCCCGATCAAAATGGATAGCAAGGAACGCATCATTGATAACCTCCGGTACGTGGTTGGTTGCAACGGCCTACGCGACTATGGGGATCTCGGGCGCATGAGACTACGCACCATGGCAAAGCGAGTGAGGAGCGTACAGAGCGAGCTGTCGGCTACGAGCATCGTGTCCATCTTTATTGCGTGGCTGCAGGCCAATGTGATGCGGGTTGGGGTTGCGGCGGCGCCTGTCAAGGCGTGGTGCAAGTACCTGGCGCACGAGTATGGCGGCAGCTTGGTGGAGGTTTTGTGGTACTGGGGTAGCTCGGAGGGGGTGGTTTGGTGCCATCTTTCCGCGTCGAGCGGCTTGCCGGGGGTGAAGCTTCGGATGGGGGATCTGTGTCGAAAGGTGCGGCGGGCGTTCCCTCGGGCTGGCGAGCGTTCTGCCGGGTGGAGATGGGCTCGGTGGCGGGCGAATGGCTACTCGGGGGGGCTCCCTCGGGCTGGCGAGAGCTCTGTCGGGTCGGGAGGGGATCGGTGGTGGCAGGCGAATGTCTACTGGGGGGGTTCGTCTTCATGGCGGCCGGAGGATGAGCCGAGGGGCAGGCGTGCGCATTGCGCATCTGGTGGTGAGAAAGTGGATGGCGATTGTCGTGACGGTGAGCTGGAAAGGATGAAATCGCAAGACTGGATATCGAGGCGTGGTGATTGTCTGAGTATCTCACCTGGATACTTTACTGACAGGACTGATTGCGATGCAATAAGTGCTCGTTTGGCAGGTTTGTGGTGTATTCCTCGATACTAACCCTGGCCTTCGTTGTTACTCGCGTGCTGACATGGCTGCCTCCCGCAGGGCATGTCACGTCCCAGTTTCTTGCGAATGGCGCTGTACCATGGGACCATGCTCCTCCAGCGCGTTATGCCTGCGGAATATGCGGTGCTTGGGGCACGCACTATGTGTGGAATTGCACTGAGCTGAGAGGTGTCGGTCAGCAGGCGATTGCTGGGAGTGAAGTGCTCCCGACGGATGACGAGATGAAAAGGAAAAGGAGAACGGAGGAAAAGCCCTTGATGCCAACCAATCCCGGCCACGACGTCCACTCGGCGGGGATATCTAGGAGCGCTCTGCAAGAGCGACAGAAGAGAGTCCGGGAAGAAGACAACCATGATGATGCTTGGCCTCAGATAGCAGGTGCAAGAGCAGCAGCCAGTGAGCCTAGAGTCTCGTGGCCGCCAAATGATGACTCGGCTTTGCGTCAGCGGAACGAAGACCTTGTGGAGTGCTCTCTGAGTCTAAAGGCGGAGCATGTCGAAATTCCTATACGAGAAAAGCACGCACAAGAGACTGCCCGATGCCATCGGTCTTCTTCGATAGAGGTACATGGATTTAGATTGAATCACCCCAATGTAGTCAATGTTCTGACGTCGTCTCTAGGACAGACACGGCAAGATTCAAAAGATGGCCTACGCAACGCCAAAGGAGCTGAGTACTGCTGATGAAGCAACTCTTCACCGCGCATATGACTTTCTGTGCCGTCTGGGAGGGGCATTGCAGAGAAAGTATGCGGGTGCAACTGAACGTGATCTCATGGCTTGGCACGGTGGAGCACCCAGGAAAAGGGCAAGGACGGGGAGTGTCAACGGCCATGACTGCGTGCTTGGTAACGAGCTGCTCTTTGATACAGGTTCTGTGTCTGTGCCTTGTTCTGTCAGTACGATGGGAACTGATTCGCCCGAGTCGGAGGAGTCTTATACGGTAGGGAAACTGTCGGACATCTTCTTCAACCAGATGCAAGGGGTGGAGGACGTGTCACCCTGGCTCTCAGGAGAGACGATGACGGGTCAAAATGGCGGGCGGCGCCATTGAACTGTGGCGAGCCGGAATAAGGGACCAATTCGAAGAGACTTGCGAAGTTGGCGGCCCAGCGCCATTGATTGTGGCAAGCCGAAATAAAGAGATTTTTGAAGATGACGGGTGAGTGGCTGAAGCGGAAGGACTGGAGATTGGCTGCGACGCAAGCCTGCTGGGAGGTTGCAAGATGCAGGATGTTGGCGGAGCAGGATGTAGGGGGTTACGTCGGAGGCGTCTGTGAGCAATGTGTCGTTCCTGGCGGGCGGGAAGCGCGATGGGCATTTTGCAGTTATTGAGAGAAGGACACATGTTGGGGATCACGCTGCGTGTAGCATATGTGTATTTTCCATTCTTTGATAGGCCGGTGCAGACGTTCGTATAGCAAACAGAGTTGTGGTATCTGAGCTCTTGAGAGCCGTAGTGTAAGAAGAAGAAGAAGAAGAAGAAGAAGAAGAAGAAGAAGAAAAGCCGTACGCCATTCCCGTGATGCCATTGCCTCGCAAGCAGTGAGACGCATGTCCAAGATTTGCACGAAAAGAAGAAAAAAAAAAAAAAAAAAAAAAACAAACCTGCTCTCCATTTCCTCGTCGCCCGACACAAACCCCTCCCTCCTTGGCGCATCTGGCGGCCGTTGGGCCGCTCACTCCAACTTGTCCAAGTGCTCCAGCCTCGTCAAAACAACCTGCTTGCTCGTCTCCTCAATCTCGCCGGCGAGAAAGACCTCGTCGAGAATGGCATAGACCTTGTAGAAGTTGAAGACGAGGTCCAGCTCGCAGACGTTGCCGAAGAAGGAGTCGAGGACCTCGACGAAGAAGTGGATGGCCTCGAGGTAGGCGAGCTCGTTGTCGTTTGTGTCGACGCAGGCGCAGAAGAAGAGGCCGGCGTAGCGGCGGTAGACGATGCGGTTGTTGCGGAACTCAATGAAGTTGGATTGGTACTTTTGGTCGCGGGGGGCGATGAGCCGGTGGACTTCGCCTTTGAGGCGGATCTTTTCGTCGTCGCTGTAGGGGGCGTACCATTTTGCGAGGCGGGTTTTGCCTCTGGGGATTGAAAGAGAGGGGGGGGGTTGTTAGTGGGTGGGAGGTTGAGTGATTGGGAGGTTGAGTGGTTGGGAGGTTGAGTGGTTGGGAGGTTGAGTGGTTGGGAGGTTAGGTGATTGGGAGGTTAGGTGATTGGGAGGTTGAGTGGTTGGGAGGTTGGGTGATTGGGAGGTTGGGTGATTGGGAGGTTGGGTGATTGGGAGGTTGGGTGATTGGGAGGTGGTGAATTGCGGTTGCTGGGAGGGGAAGAAAGAGGGCGCGGGCGGGAAGATGAGGAAGACAAACTGGCGGTTTTGGATGAGGATAAAGGAGAGCATGGTGGTGTGGTACGGCCGGTTGCCGTGCGGCGTGGAGGATGGACGCCTTTTTTTGCTGGGCGGAGGGGTGAGGTTGGATGAATGCGTGTGCATTGCGGTTACCGGACACTTGTTTGGCGGTTTGGCGGTTTGGCGGTTTGGCGGTTTTGATTCGTTGGTTCCCAGGGAGGCGGGAGCTTGGAGGGGTCCACGGGTGCTCTTTCCACGGGAGCGCCATGCTCCTTCCTTGCTATATGCACTATACTAGATTAGATGTACACACAATTATAACTGCGAGACAAAAGTTGCGATGCAAAACTCCCGAGCGACAAACGCAAATCTCGCAGGCATCGCATCGGCACCTCGGTCAAGCGCGCGCCCGCGGCCTATTGCCTTGCTGCACAGACAGACACAGATATCTGGCCTGCCATCTCTGCTTTTCCCGCCAGGCAATTCCTGCCCGCCGTGACATCCACCTACCGTCTCTTCACCCATCCTGACCATCATCCGTCGTTGGCAGCGATGGGCTTCTACCCGCAACTGCCCTCACCATGGCCGCCTCTACGCCACTTGGCAGGTTCATGGCCGTTCTCTGGGGCGACTGGCAGACCAACGCCCTGTGGCAGCGCATCCTCAAGTACTCCCTCGCGGGCACTCTTGCCGTCGTCATAGCCATCCTGCCTCGGTTCCAGTCCTACTCGGCCTTCCTGGCGCCCATGGTCGTGGTCTTTGCTCACCCGGGACAACGGATGGGCGTCATGGTCGAGGCTCTGCTGATGATCATCTTTGGGTCCCTTCTTGGACTCTCCTGGTCTCTTCTTGGACTGTACTTGTCCAGTCTGGTCGAGGATGCAAACCCCGCGGCGGCGAGTACTGTTCGTGCTCTATTCTTGCTCGTTTGCGTTTTGCTGCATGGATTTGTCCGCTCAAGCAGCCCGCGGCTTTTCAACCTTGTCCTCTTCCTCTTGCTGGCGGCTCTGCTGGTGACGCATATGCCGCCGAGCAGTGCGAGCACCTCTCTCTACATGACAATCTTCATTCCCGTGCTGATCGGAAGCGGAGTGCTTGTCGTTGTCAACGTGGCCGTCTTCCCCGAAACGTCAAGCAGCTACCTAGGCACGTCCACCATTGACACCCTTTCCACCACCATGGATACTTTGACGAGGGCGACATACTGGTTCACCACACCTGGAGGGGACCCCCCCGAGACCGGGGGCCACCCGCACTCGCTGCGCCTCACGGCCACTGCTCGAACCAGTGGCAGTGTGAGTCGGGCTCGTGGGAAGTTCAGGAGGTGTGTTCGCAAGCTTGGTGCGCGTTTCCCAAACCCTTTTCGCACCACGGCCTCCTCGACCACCCTCTCAAACACGCCGATTCATCTCTCCACCCTGGTACAGTTGGCGGAGCAAAAGTCCAAGCTGCGCTCCCAGTTAACCAGCTGCAGGAAAGCTCAGGATGAAGTTGACTTTGAAGTGTCTATAGCGCCACTGGCGCCGGCGACAATGAACGAAATCAGCGTGGTTTTCATGGCGCGTCTTGTTCAGAACACCGTGACGCTCATTGGTGCTTGTGAGAACAAGTATATATTCATCAATGACGAAGACGTGCTAAGCACTGGTGATGATGAATCTGTCGAGATGACGCCTCGCAAGGAACCAGTTGTGATGACGAAATACACACAGTCCACACCGTCCTGTCATGAGACTCGGAGCAGCTACGGCAGGTTCGTGGACGAGAATAGCGAGCTGCTCCTTGACAAGATACTCGAACGCATCCGCGCACCTGTGCAGGAATTCCAGACCTCCATGAAGGAGGCTGTCGACCTGTTGATATGCTGTCTTGCCTACTGCTTTGATGTTGCCACATTACCCTCGGGATCACCAACGCCCCGGGGTATCCATCTGGCGGAGATTGACATTCATGTCGATCAATTTACTGCATCTATTGCTGCGTTGCATGAACAGAGTGCCGAGGAATTGAAGATTGCGGTCATGGGAGATGCAGGAGAAGCCGTCGACTTCATGCCTCGTATGGAAACTTTCCTGGTCTCCTCCTTTCTTCTTGCTTTTCGAGCGTCGGCAGACCAGATACTCGAGATGCTGCGACACGCTCGCAAGCTTGTTGATAAGAGGCAGCGGCGGCACGACAGATGCCGCATATGGGTCCCCCAGCTTCGGGATTTCCGCAAGTGGCTCGCCACCGCCGGCGAGACAGACGCGATGGTGCTTCCTGAAGAAGCGAACAAGGCAGCTCGCCAGGGTCTCAAGGGCGCGCCTGGCAAAGAGCAACAACAGCATGACTCGCTCAACGATGTCGACACCTCGCCTGCTGCAAGGGATGAAGAAGCGGTGCCCGGTACTGGCAAGACAGAGCAGCAGCGGCCGCACCAGCCGGCATCGCCAGGAGAAGAAGAGTGCGTGAGGAGTAAAAGGAAGAAGACGTCGAACATTCATGGCTGCTGGCTGAGCGGCCAAGCTTCAACAACTGTGCGGGCTGCTGCAGCGGATGCCATCGAATGGGTAAAGGACTCGGACCATGTTGCCTATGCTACCAAGCTCGCGATAGCAGTCTTTTTGGTCACCTGGCCGGCGTTGATCGCGTCATGGAATGGCTGGTATGAGGACGTGAAGGGTGTATGGGCACCAATGCAACTCATCCTAGTGTTTGAGGTGGCCATTGGCACGTCGCTCTTCGTCTTTGTTGTGCGATTATTTGGCGTCATTTTTGGCTGCCTGGTGGGATACCTCTCCGTCGAGATTGGGCGAGGACATCGCGGTGCGGCCGTCATCATCTTGGCGATGGGAATTGTGCCGTCAGTGTACGTGCAAGTGGCGACCAAGTATGTGAAGGCCGGCATGATTTCCATCGTATCCATGGCCGTTGTCGCCCTGGCCGCCGTGAACGACGTCGGCGCCGCGTCTGAAATCTTTTGCAAGCGTCTTGTCGCCTTCCTCGTCGGTGGCGTCGTCGCCATGTTGGTTGAGGCGCTGATTCTGCCCGTGAGGGCCCGCGATCGCCTCGTCGAGTCCCTGTCCGCGTCGGTTCGCCAGATTCAGAAAATGCAAGCCGCCCTTGCCGTGGGCATCGACGACCCCCATCGGCCAAACTTTCGATCGCGGAAGCTGCGTGAACGGTTCGGCCACTGCCGCGACAAGGCGCAAGCCGCCCTGGGGGCTGCCGAGACCTTCTTGCCCTTTTGTCTCACGGAGCCGCGTCTCAAGGGCTCTTTCCGGCCGCTTGCGCCCACGTACAGGCAAATCATATACATCTTGCGGCAGATGGCTGATCAGATGGACTGCATGATCCAACTGCGCAGCGCATATGGATCGTCTGTCCTGGAAGACCTCAACCCGCAGGTGCACGTGTTTCGGCGCGGCGTCGCCGCCAGCAGCACGCTGATGCTCTTCTCCGTCAACGAGGCGCTGACCACGTGGCTTCCGCTCCCGCAGTTCCTGCCATCGGCTCGTCTCGCGCAGCTGAGGCTCATTATCCGGGTGCGGGAGCTCCTCACGGCAGCGGCGGTGCAAACCAGCACGGGCTCGCGAACAGGGGGTGACGGCGGCCGCAGAACCGTCGTCACGGAGGAGACGGCAGACATGATTACGCAGCAAAAGTTTTTGTCTTGGAACGCCACCACGGCGGGGCAGATGGAAATCATCGAGTACCTCGAGGAGCTGGTGCGCCTCGTCAAGATGCTGGTGGGGGTGGACGCGTTCCAGAGCGGCGTACTCGAGCGGCCGCAGCACAGACGGTACGGTATTCGGCCGGGGAGCGAGCAGGACGAGGACTGGAGCAGGGTTGCGTTGGCGCAGGGGCGGTACCTGCGAGGCGGGCGACGACAGGGGGCGCACGACGAGGTGGGCGGCAATCGACTGCGGAGGGCGGCTACTGCCACCGCCGCCGCTGTTGGCGTTACTGCTGGCACGCATCCGCATGCGGGGGGGCGGGACGCTGACGGCGGCAGCGAAGCAGAAAGCGAGGATGGAGATGGTCTACAGTATACGCAGATGCTGCGGCGGGTTGGGACGGGGCTGAGGCGTAATGATGTGCTGGTCAGGAGAAGGACCATGACGACGAGTTATGCGGGTGGTGGGTATTGATAGTGGTATCGAAGAAGCGATGGCAAAGAAAAGAAAAGGCAGGGCATGGAGAAGAAACTAGGTCTTGAGGCCCATGGATTCGTCTCCTGAAACCCACGGGGCACTCTTGTATACTGTCATGGGCGTTTATCATCTTGCACCAAATACTATACATGAGATGTATGTATTCTAAATGTGCACAGTTTCACATGTTCAAATACGCTGCACCAGACGTCAACGCAAGTCTCGACCAAAAGAATGGCTAGCAATTCCTAGCAGGCAACAAGAGACGACGCCCGTCCTTGCCGTTTCGCTTTCGGTCAAGGCCTCCCACAGCGACAGCAAACGCGCGGGTTGGATGAGAGAGAAAGGATAAAAGGTCGGACGGGCCAGCCTCATATAATATTCAGCGGCGTCTTGGCCGTCAACCTCGTCCCGAGAAGCATGGCCCTCCCCTTCTTGGGCCTCTCCTGGAAGCGCCGAAAGGCCTCCTGCACGTGGCGCGGCTCGACGGGCGTCTTGCCCTCGCTGGGGGGGTCGAACAAGCCCTGCTGCAGCTTGCGCTTCTTGGCGCCAGCGGCGTTGTTGCTGTTGCTGCTGCTGCTGCTGTTGTTGTTGTCGCCGGCGGCGCCCGCGCCGGTCTGCGCCCGGGCCGTATCCTCCTGCTCCTTGACCTTGAGGGCCACCTCGGTCAGGGTGGCGACCATCTCAAAGGTGAGGAAGCCGAGGATGTCGACGATGTCGTCCGAGGGCTTGCTGTCGGTGACGATGCCGAAGCCGGCCCACTCGCGGAAGCGCTTCCCCTTGCGCCAGGTGAAGCTCGCCTGGCGGTACTCGGACCACGTCACGTACTCCTCCTTTGTCATGGCCTTGGTGCGCTCGTCGGCCTTGCGCAGCCGCTGCAGCGTGATGTAGTTCATCTCCTCCTCCTCCTCGTCCTCCTCGTCGTCCCGCTCCGGCACCTCGACGGCGTAGAAGGAGGCGGGCTCCCAGGGGAGGCCCACCTTGGCCTTCTTGTTCTTCTTGGCGGCCTCGTCGACGGGCCCGCCGGGGACGACGCCCTCGTCCGTGGCGGCGGCGCCGAGGTCCGCGTCGGCGTTCTTGTCGTCCGAGTCCTTGACGTTCTTGCGGACGTCTTTCCAGGAGAGGAAGGTGCGGAGGCGGGAGACCTTGGCTTGGTCGTGCCGGATTTGGAAGATGAGGTCTGTGGTGGAGATGGACTTGGAGCCGCGGCGGGAGGCGAGCTCTGTGCAGTTGCGGAGCTGGCCGTTCGTCTGTCAGACCTTTTTCTTCTTCTTCTTCTTCTTGTTTCCCTCGCCCGGCCCCGATGCGCTTTAAAAAAAAAGACGCGGGGCTTGGTTTCCGATCACGAGGCCGGGCCAGACGGGAGGGCATCATCATCATCATCATCATTTGCTCTTACCAACTCAATGACTTGTTGCCGGACAATGTCTTCTATGATGCTGGTGGTCTCGGCGGACGGCTCGCCGGTTTCGCCGGAAACGTACATCATCTGTGCGGCAGAAGCTCAGCTTCGTCCACTACTCAACCCCCCCCCCCCCAATCCGAGTCTCCCATACCTGGCTAATCTCCTGGCGGTACTTGTAGGCCTTGTTGTCCTTTGCGTCGGCCATCTTGCCCCCTCGCGCCCCCGTCCGGAGGCAGGAGCAGAGGCGGAGCCGCTGTTATCGCAGGCTATGCTTGCGATGTCTGGCTACCACTTTTCGGGTGCATACATGCTACCATATGTGAGTGGGAAGAAGGAGAGCAAGGACGGCAGTCCTTTTGGCGCAACAAGACGCTGAGTGGTCCCGGACCCAGGACCCCGAGATGCGGTCCAGGGCGATGCAGATGTTTTTGCTGGTGGGCGTGCGTGCGCACTCGACGATGGGAGGATTCGAGACGGTGATGGGCTCGGTGAAGATGTCCAGGATATGCGCTGGTGGAAGCAAACATCTGTCGGCGTGGTTTTTCCGCCCGACTTGAGAAAAGAGAGAAGAATGCGTTGTAAATGTCAGAGGGCGAGGCCGTCAGGGGGTGAGCGTGTTAGGCTCCGAATGAATATCTAGATAGGTATGTAGATGGCCACATGCGACAAGTGGCAGACGGACGCGTCGTAGACTGACGAGTGAGGTTGGGAACCGTCACGAGTGCGCGACGCCGGCGATTGGCTAGCGGGTGGAGGGGGTCGCCACGACAGGCACGAGGGGCAGGCACGAGGGGCAGGCACGAGGGGCACGTGACGCGCGCGAATGAGTGCGCTCTCGCTGTCTTTATTTTCCTCAGCACGACGACCATGTGACGGCCCGGCTTCAGGCCAGCACGACCATGTGACGGCCCGGCTTCAGGCCATGAATCAATTCTGTGGCTCGCTCTTCCGCTCCGAGCTCCGTCTCATCTCCACGCCCCTCGTCCCCCAGACGACAATGTAATGGGCGGCCAGCAGCTTCCACTCCTCCACCTCGTCCAGCCCTTCCAGACGATTGACACGCTCCCTCTCGGCCGGCTCCACCCACGTGTCCCAGGCATCGCCCATGGTCGCGAAGCCAGTGCTCTGCAAGCCCAGCCGCTGCAGCCTCGACAGCTGTGCCTGCTGGTCCCTGTACTTGCCCAGCGAGGGCATGTGGATGTGGCGCGCCCTGAGATTGGAAATCATCATCTCGCCAAAGGCATCCCCCAGGGGCATGGGCTCGTACAGCAGCGCGGCGATGCCGGGTATGTGCGACGTGAAGAAGCGCAGCACGTCTTCCGAGTCCTGCTGCGTCAGGTAACAGAGGCAGCACTCGGACAGCAGCAGCGTCGGCAGGTCGCCGCGGACGTGGCTCGGGAGCCGGGTGACCGACTTGGCGAGGTCGCGCAGGTCCACGGCGTGGCAGTGGTATGCGCCGCCGCCGGACGGTTCGGCACTCCACGAGCCGTTGTCGTGGATGCCGAGGGGGCGGAGGACGCGCCGCAGGCTGGGCGAGGAGCGCGTCGTGGCCAGCTTGCGCCGACACGTTGACGCAAAGTCTAGCTCGTGGTAGACGAGGTTTTCGGCTCCGGCTCTCTGAAACATGCGGAGCGGCCTCGTGTCCGTTCCGGCACCGAGAGAGATGATCTGCCTGGGGGAGGCGCCGTTTTGGGAGAGGAATGCACGGATCATGGCATCCAGGCATGTGGTGCGCATGTAGGTTCCTGGGGTCAAAGGGCGAGGCGCAAGGCGTCAGATGGTTTTGGCGGCCTTTTTTTTTTTTTTTTTGGATACAACACGAGACGCAAGACACGCGTGAAGATGGAATGAGACGAAAGGAAATAAAACAAACAAATATGCATATACATGTAAAAATTTTTTTACCAAAAATTGAATAAAAATTGAAAAAAAAAAAAAAAAAAAGGCCTCATGGCTCACCTCTGTTGATGACGGGCAGTCGTCTGGTGGGTGGCCCCGTGACAAAGAGGCGCGCGTATGCATCGTCGAGATAGCCCAGGTCGACGGCGCTCAGGCGCGAGACGGCGGCATCCGTGTCGGTGCCTTGGATGGCGGCATCTGGAGAGACGGCTGCCTCCGCGACAGATGCTGAAGGGCCGCCGCCGGGCCGTCTGCCTCGTCCTCCTCGGCCCCTTCCACCGCCGCCTCGCAGGGTGAGAAGATTGGGGATCGACGGGGCGGCCATGCGAGATGCGTGCGAGGCCGATGTCGACGGCCCTGCCTGGCGCTTTTCTTGACCAGGCCGATGTCGACGGCCCTGCCTGGCGCTTTTCTTGACCAGGCCGATGTCGACGGCCCTGCCTGGCGCTTTTCTTGACCAGGCCGTTGTCGACAGCCCTGCCTGGAGCTTTTCTTGACCAGGCCGATGTCGACAGCCCTGGCGCTTTTCTTGACCTTGGAACGCGAGGCGTGCTGCTGGCCTCGCGTAATACGTCACGCGGGCCCACTTTGCCTCTGGACATCACCAGCGGCGCTCGTCACCACATGCATCATGTCACGTGATTCATGTGCATGGGATTCATCGTCAAAGGCTTGCATACACACAACACAACATACAGCAGACCAGACTCCCCTTCTTGTTCATGACGCCGTGCGGTGTGTATGCCGCTCAAAGAGGGCCGAGAGCCCTCGTATCCGGCATTCGCTTTTCTGGCCTCTCTGTCCGGTGCTAGCTTGTTCCCATCCATGCGTGACACGAAACCCAGTTCTCAGCCTCTACGTACTACGGACAGCCTGTTCCCCCTCCTCTCCTCTCCTCTCCTCTCCTCTCCTCTCCTCTCCTCTCCCCTCCCCTCCTCTCCTCTCCCCTCTCTTCTTCTTCCGCAACAGCCAACCTTCTTCTTCGCCCCCAACAGTCAACTTTCTTCTTCGCCCAAGACACCTCCGCCGCCATGCATTTTTCCGTCAAGCGCGCCGTCCAAGGCGGCAGCGACGTCACCGGCTATGAGCTGCCCTCGTGGACAGTCCTCGTCGTGCTTTTCGACATTCTGCTCCTGATGCCCATGATTCTCCTCGTCAGTGTTCCTCCCCCCGGTCAAGAACCAAGAAAGCCTGGCTAAACTCGAGGGCAAAATTGCTTCCCGTCTGCAGTTCGAATACACCTTCAAGATGATCTACCCCGTCTTCGCCATGGTCGAAGACGAGAACCCGCCCGCGTACGAGCCCGTCTCCCTCCACGAGCACCCGTCCGACGGCCGAGGAGGCGCAGCCATGGGCGTCACGCGCAACGGCTTCAGGCCCGCCCGCGGCCAGCCTCGCACCGTCACATCCTCGTTCCGCGCCATCAACCGCCTGCTCATGGCCAACGGCGGCCTCGGGGCCAACTTGCGCGGCTTCTTCTGCTTCCTCACGCAGGCCATGCTGACGTCCATGGTCATGGCCGTCTTTGCCGGCGCCCTCGGCGGCTTCTTCTACCCGCTCGCGACGCTCCTCGCCTCGCTGGCCCTCGTCCAGTTCAGCACCGCATGGGTGCACATTGTCATCTCGGAGCCGTCCCCCTTGCCCTTCTGGTGTCGCCTGCCGCCCTTCCGGCGCACCTTTGACGCGACGTGGAAGGCCGTCACCATGTACTGGTTCGCGCGGGAGGCCACGCGCTTCATCCCCTTTGCCGCCGCCCTCCTTCTCGGCCTCGGCATTCCCGCCGGCGGCCTGAACGAGCCCGTGGACATGGACGCCATGGACGCCGCCTTGATGGTCAAGACGCTCCTTGTCGCGCTCGTCACCATCGCCTGCTCCGTCTTTGTCATCGTCCCCGCCTACGTTGTGCTCGTGCGCGTCCAGGCCTCGCTCTTGCCCGTCGAGCAGAGCACCATCATTCCCTTTGATCGCTCCTTTGAGGGCAAGGTCGAGCCCGAGGTGGTGGGGGGCAAGGGCTATGCCACCGTCACGGACGCCTGGACCACGTTCAGCAAGTCGTCGTGGCGCCGGCTTCTGACCCTCTACGTCAAGATGTTTGCGCTCAGCATCGCCGCCGTCGTTGTTTTTGGCGCCATTCTTGTGCCACAGATGATTGTTATCGCCAAGCACAGCGAACAGGTTCGCTGAGATGGATCTTTTTTTTTTTTTCTTTATTTATTGTTATTATTATTATTATTATTTTTTTCTCAAGTTTAGTTTGAACACGCCCGCGTGGCAAAGTCCATGTTGTATTGACCGTCCACGTGGCAACTTTTCCTTTGACATCCCTCTCCGTCTTGTACGTAGTTGTAGCATGCCGCGCGTCACTTCAGCCTAGATAACACCGTCTCTCCTCATCTTTGCTTCAGCCTCTCCTCTCCGTACGGGCTCCTGCATCATTGTGGGTTTGGTTTCTCGCCATGTCTGGTTGTATAGCCCCTGCTTTGTGTTGCCATGGACAGACAGACTCGTGGCCGCCCACCAAGCTGACCCCTTGTGCATGCCAACTTTTCGTAGCTTGATTGTTTAGTTTTGGTCGTTTCTCGTGCCCCCCCGCCCGGGAAACTACATGTATTCTGGCTCGATTTCGGCCATCCATTCTCATCCCTTGAGGAACAGCCACAAGACTGTCAACAGCCTGTGTCCGCTCTCCGCCAGCTCCTCACGTCGCACGCACACACACAATCGTGCAGCTCGTCGTCACAGTGCATGACCCCCTCATGGTCAACATCGAATAAAATGTCTAAATCGTGCCCCGCTATCTTCGTAAACATGCCCTCGTCCCCGACTTTCCCTTGCCTCCCGGGAGAAGAAAAAAAAAACCGCTCCCCCCGATATACGTTACGCGGTGAGCAACACCACCAGACCACCCTCCCTACGACTTGTTAAAAAACCAGCTGCTCCTCTTGCTGCTGCCGCCACCCTCGCTCTGGAGCGACATGATGCCCGGCAGGCCGGGCCCGTCTCCGCCGCCGCCGCCCCCACGAAGCGGTTTCGCAATGCGGCTCCCCGCATTCGCAAAGTTGAAGCCCCCGCCCGTGGCACCGAGACCCTTCGTGCTGCCCGCCTTGGCCACCTCGAGGCGCTCCTTGACGGACGCGAGTTGGACTTCGAACCTGCGGCCACGTTTGTTAGTCACCATGCTGATATGGGCAGGGGGGTGGGGGGTGTTTCCTCCGGGGGCCCTGCCGGGGGGCCGCCTGCGGCGGACGTGAGGAGGGGAGGGGGGGGTGTGGGATTTCTGCTTCGGTGACATACTTGTGGTTGGCCGCCGCCATCTTTTCTTGGCTCTCCTGCAGCAAGCTCTCCAGACTCTGGATGCGCTCGTTGCGCGCAATCAGCTTCCGCTCCGCAATGGCAACCTCCTTCTTGAGCGCCGAGTTCTGCTCCACGAGCTGCCGCTGCACCTGCGTCAGCTGCTCGAGATTCCTCTCCAGGAACGCCATCTTCTTCTGCTGGGCCCTGTTGTTGGACGACCGCAGGACATTGTTGTACTGCTCGCGCGTCTCGTCGAGCGAGATTTCCAGCTCGACGACGCGCTCGCACCGATTCTGCAGATCCCGCATGAGGCTCTTCTTCATCACGTCGAACTCGGCAATCTGTTGCTGAATCGTCTTGCCGTTGGTCATCGGAGCGGTGCCCCCCGTCGTGACCCGCTGCTGAAGGTCTTCGATGAGCAGCTTCATTCGCGCGTTCTCGTTGGCCTTCTGCGCCGCATCCGCCTTGAGTTCCGCCATCAGCTGCGCCTGCGTTGCCTGTCGGCTGGCATAGGCATTCTCGAGCAGCGTCTTGACTTCGTCCACGTCGCGCGCGCTCAGATTCTTCGTCAAGAGGTCCTCGTACCGCTGGTGCATGGCCTCCAGCTTCTCCTCCAGCTCGTGCCGCCTTTGCGAGTCCGCCTCGCCAGACGACGTGCCAAACATGGACAGCTCGGCTTGCCGAACAATGCCCTGCGTCTCCACCAGCCTGGCACGGAGGTCCTTCAGCTCCTCTGGCGCAACAGCGTTGCCGACGGTGCAGATTTCGCTCAGCTTGTCAATGTGTTGAATCGCCTCACCGATGAACCGCTCGTTGTCGCTGAAGACCTCCCCTCCGAGGTCGAAGCCGGCCATCATCTTGGCCATCTTCTCGGCCTTGCGCTTCTCCTTCTCGTCAAAGGCTGCGCCGGTTTCCTTGGCATTCATCTTCAGGTCCAGCAGTTGCTGCTTCACGTCATCCAGCTCCGCCGTCAACTCGGCGTTTGCCTCCTTCAGCGCGTCAATGGTGATCTGTGCCTCCTTGCTCTCAAACGTCAGTCGCTCGAGTTGCATCTTGAACTCGTTTGTTTCCGTCGTCAGCCTCTCATTTTCCTTGCCCAGTTTGCTGTCGTGTTCCTTGAGATAGGCCATTTCCTCCTTGGTCTCGCGCAGCGTCTTTTCCGCCGCCGTTGCCAGCGACTCCTTCTCCGCGAGCTGGTCATGCAGTTCGTTCTCGCGCCGCAGAAACTCCTCGCGTTCGTCCTTCTCCAGCTGTAGGCTTGGGGTGGAGGCCCTTTCGGCGGAGATGGGTGTTTCCGACCGGCTCTCCGTCGCAAATCGGGAGGGTGTTGACGGACGCGGCGTCTTGGTCTCGGCCCTTGTCACGACACTGTCTCCAGGCTGAGCCCATTTCTCTTTAGGGACCGACTCGCCTGCGCGCCAGAGTTGGATCTCGTTCTCAAGGGTCGAGATGTACGACTCAAAGTTGACCATTTGGCCCTGTGCCTTCTTGAGCAGCATCTTGAGCTCGGCGGGACTGAGCTCGGCATTGACCTTGGCCTTGTTCTTTATGGACTTGGCTCGCGTACCAAACCGCATGGTGCCAAGCGTTTCCGCATCGTTGTAGCTGCTGGGGGAGCAGTTGATGATGAGTGTCGTTCGGCTATTGCCGCCCAGCGATTCTTGCAAGATTCGAGTCAATTTCGAGTCTCGGTAGGGGACGTGGGATGATTTGCCATCGGTCAGAGCATTGATGACCATGCCGAGAGCGCTCAAGCTCTTGTTGATCTTCTTGGCCTCTTCGAGTGTCTGCCCACTCGCGCCCGTCTTCCCCACCTTTTCACTGCCCGCCAAGTCCACCAGGAAGAGCTGACCGCTCTTGGCCGACCCCGTCTCGACATTTTTCTGCGTGACGGTAATGACGAAGATCGAATGCGATCGCGACGACTCCTGGTTCATGTTGGTCGCGGCCACGGCTCGTGCATTCCCTCCCCTTCTCATGACCTCGTACACCTCCTGCACGCTTGACACGTATATCTCCAGAAGACCTTTGACGTAGACTCCGCGGTTCTTCTCTTCATGCACCGGCAGATTATCGTTTTGAGGAGCCAGGAGATCTCGGATCCTCTCCATGTAAATTTCCATGTAGCTGACGCGCACAGTATACTCTATCGTGCTCGGACTCGTCATGATGCTCGCAAAGATCTGCTCGACGATACGCGGGATAACGCCTCGTCCTTCTTCATCATCGATGTTTGTTCCCATCATGGTGTACGATTTACCAGCACCAGTCTGGCCGTAAGCAAAGACTGTGCCATTATAGCCGTTCAAAATATCGTCGACAGTGGGTCGAATGGAGAAGTCAAAGATGTCCTGCTGCTTGCATTCCATGTCGAATACTCTATCGAAGGTGAAGGAGCCCTGGGCCTCTCTGGACTGGAAGGAGGGAAAAGAAAAACGTTAGCCTCGATAGGTGCATGATGGATATGCAACCGTCCAGCTGGGCGGGCATCAGGAAGCGGGAGCGGAAGCGACAGCAGCGGGTATCAGGAGTGGGTTATTCGTACATCGAGAGTGCAAGAGTCCTCCGAGGTAAAGGTGACGATGGGTTTGCCGCCAGATTCCAGCTCGATCCGGTTCTGTGGCCGGAACCGGGCTACGACCTTGATGCTGTTGGCAGACATTTTGCGTGTTTGTCGCTGAGGGTCGCTGCGTTGTCGATCATGAGCCGCACCACCTGGCGCGATATAGTGTTGATTTGATGGCCTCGACTGGCGGAGGTGGCCTTTCTGATGAGGGAGAGACGGGAACACCGTCAATGATGGCGAAACGACAAAAATGAGCGCTCCGAGTCGAGTCGAGTCGACCGCGTCGGCGCCTGGGAGGAAAAAGAAACTAGGGGAAAAAAAAAAAAAGAGAAAAAAAGAAAAAAAAAGAAAAAAAAAACCTGCAATCACAGGTGTCTGTGCAACGGCCCAAGATCACCTTTGCGACGCCAGTTGAGATGGCAAGAGGCACAACGCGGTTGAGATGTCGTTGGGAGACTCGGGACGCGCAACGGAGGGGGGTGGGACGAAACAGGTGGGAGAGGCTTTGCGGTTTCAGTGTTTTCAAAGCCAGCGACGCCGATGGCCCCGGTTGGGGGCGTTTACGTGTCGCTCCGTGTGGTTTAGTGCGAGGGTCGCCCTACACTAGGGCAGGATTGCACACACGTACTGCACTAAGAATTGGCTCTGGGGCGGCAACTGCCAACAACCCCCTGGCGGCCCAGCTCTGGTCAAGTCACAATGCAAGCTCCACAGACCAGAGATGGGGTAACCATTACTGGACACATGGCCGCATGACTCGACCGACCATCATCCATCCTGTCCTGCCTCCGCAACGTGCATCCGGCCACTTTCGCAACAAGTCTACAACCATGTGGCGCACACTGTGATGAACAGCGGCTTATAAACGACACAAGTCTACGCTTCACCACTCGACAGTTTCTGCTCTGCAGTGCAGAATAGACGCATGACGGATCCTTCTGCCTTCTCTTCACCTTCTTCTCGCCCGGACCTGCATGCACGAGGAGCATACTCGTGTAACCAATGCTGCATGGGCATGGGCATGGGCATGGGCATGGGCATGGGCGTATGCAACCTTGAAAGCAAAAGGTACGGCCTCCATGGTCATGGCCCTGGGGCACATGGCTGAATACCCAGCAGCGGATTGGTTTTGGAAAGACACGCACGGCGACCAGCAGCATCACTAGCATTGAACGGCCCCAAACCGCCAGGGCCCGACTTCGGTGGTGAAGGTTGTACGTATTGTTGTTGCTCCATATATGCAGGTCTCTTGGTATAATCAGTCCGACACCGTACACCCAAAACGCCCCAAAGACTCCTTTCCACGTTCTTCGGCAAAGGCTGAGAGCATCGGCCCGCAACCTCACTCAAGAAATGCTTGCTATGCCTGTCCCATCACGGCTTACTGACGATCCCCCCCTACAAAGATGCATTGTCAGACGCTTCCCTGCTTCCATAAAAAATCCCCCTGCTCAAAGCCGGGTCGTCGCCTAGTCCTCCCAGCTCTTCTCCACCGTCTCTCTGACTCGTTTGGTGTATTCTCTACGGTTGTCCTTGTAGAGATTCGAGGCTTCGACGTTGGCAGGAGATCCGGTGTTTGGGTCGTTGAGTAAGCTGAGATGCTGATATCAGCCTTTGATGATGCGTGCAAGACGACCACCTGTTCTGGTTCTCCGGCCAAATCATACCTCTGAATGCTTGTCAAGACAGCAGCCACGTCATATGTCGGACTCCATCGGTTCTGCAGGATGTCGAGACAGAGCTCTCCCGTTGCGTACACGTTCGGGTGGAACATCTGGCTGATGAACTTGACCTGCGGCGGTTTGTTCGGGTACTGTTCTTCAAACTGCATCACGAGTCTGAATGTGCCGTCCTCGAAGGGTGTGTCGGCGGGACCGATAATGACAGCGTTCCTGGTTGACGGTCTGTCAGTAGCCGCGCCGTCATGCTGCACGCCTGGCTCTTCTTTCGGCGCCAGCGGGGATAAAGACCAACCATGTCATGACATTATCAGGGATCGGGGAGGCAGAAACGCCAGCAGGAGGATCGGTTTGCATGCGCTACAACCATTCGTCAGCACACTCGTGGAGGCATAGCAGGCTTCGACGGTAGGTGAGGATAGCAGGCTTCGGCTGTGGATGAAACCCTTGTGGCGAACCTTGAAGTCACGCATCAAACGGCGACGGGCTGCGGTAGACATGGTGAATGGTAGGTGAGTCGGATTCGGATCCGGAGAGCTTGCGAGATGCGGACGGGCGTTGAGGAGGCACTTGTATCGTTCGGAGAAAATCAGCTATTTGAGGCCGGTGCGAGCCTGCAGCCGTTCAATGCCGTGCTCGTCGACGGGCTGAACACGTTTTGACAGGTTGAGCGTGATGATGATGACAATGATGACAATGATGAACAGATGGAAGGGGTCAGACGATTGTTGTTCGCCGGCAGTTGACGGCGATTAATTACAGTACGGTCTGGGCCTGTCTGGGCCCCAGAACGCCGACGCCACATGTAGGCTCGACGCCACAACCATGGCCAATTGTTCAGCCAGGATTGGTGGAGAACGTCATGACTCAATGGGCACGTCACGTGATCGGACACCTTGTTGGACACAAACTCCCCAGGGCCTGCATGCCGCTTGCATGCGGACAATGCCGACAGGTTGTCGCCACTCGCCCGCTCAAAGCCGAGGCGTACCGAGCAACCACGAGCCAGTGTGACGTTTGCCACCCGCTTTACTTCTTCTCATCGCAACGGCTCTTTGCGCTTCTCTGTCGTCTCGCCTCTCCTCTTTTCCCATTCATGCACCTTTACTCAGAGCTGGCATGATACTCGGCCTGCTTGCGCCATCGCGATGACTGTGACACAATTCCGCTCGCCACGACTCGCCAGCCATCTTGTCTGGCATGTGAAAGCAGCTCGCCAGTTTTCCACGGCTGCCACGCTGCGTAGAGAGCTTCAAGATGCGTATATTCTCAGCGCCGCGAGGACGCCGACGGCCAAGGTCAGCAGCATCTTTTGTCCTTTTGTCCTTTTTTCCTTATTTCTTTTCTTTCATTTCATTTCCTTTTTTTTTTCAGGGTTAGGGTCAACATGCCCAAGCTAACCATCGTCATGGCAGTTCAACGGCTCATTCCTGAGTGTACCTGCTCCGAAGCTCGGCGCCGCCGCCATCAAATCAGCAGTGGAAAAGTCCAAAATCCCCGTCGACAAGATCACGGATGTCTACATGGGCAACGTCATGCAGGGGTCGGTTGGCCAGGCGCCCGCTCGCCAGGCCACCATCTTTGCTGGTCTTGCCGAGTCCGTCGAGGCCACCACCATCAACAAGGTCTGCGCATCCGGCCTCAAGGCCGTCGCCATAGCCGCGCAAAACATTCAAATGGGCTTGGCCGAGGCCCAGGTCGCCGGCGGCATGGAGAACATGTCCCGTGTTCCCCTCTACGTGCCCCGGGCCAGCGGTCTGCCGGCCTTTGGCCACGTCAATATGGAGGATGGCCTGATCAAGGACGGCCTGACCGACGTGTACCGGCAGTTTCACATGGGCAATTGCGCCGAGAACACGGTCAAGAATCACAAGATTTCTCGGCAAGAGCAGGATGCCTACGCCATTGAGTCATACAAGAGGGCGCAGAAGGCCTGGGCCGACAGGCTGTTCGCCGACGAGATTGTCCCCGTGACTGTTGCCGGTCGAAAGGGCGACACGATCATCGACACGGACGAGGGCTACATGGACGTCAAGATTGAAAAGATCACGACCCTCAAGCCCGCCTTTGTCCGCGACGGCAGCGGCACCGTGACTGCGGCCAACTCGTCGACCCTCAACGACGGCGCCAGCGCTCTGGTGCTGGGCAACAAGGCGCTTGCTCATGGGTACGGGTCGAGCTCGCGTGTTCTCGCCAAGGTTTGCAGCTACGCCGATGCTGCGATGGCCCCGATTGACTTTCCCGTTGCGCCTTCCAAGGCTGTTCCAATCGCCCTCGAGAGAGCCGGCATTGGCAAGGACCAGGTTGCTGTGTGGGAGTTCAACGAAGCGTTTGCCGCTGTGATTCTGGCAAACCAGAAGATTCTTGGTCTGGAGGGGGCCAAGGTCAATCCTCTGGGCGGAGCAATTGCTCTCGGCCACGCTCTTGGAAGCTCAGGGTCGCGAATCTTGACGACGCTGCTCCACCAGCTGAAGCCGGGAGAGTACGGTGTTGCTGCGATTTGCAACGGGGGTGGTGCTGCGACTGCCATGGTTGTGCAAAGAGTCGAGTCTGTGTGAGGAGTGTGTTTCGGTGCGGGTCATGTACACTTTAAATAAAAAAGAATTTTTCGATTCTTCTTCCCATTCATGGAAAAAAAATATAGTCAAAGTCAAGGTAAAGAGTAACGAGTTCAAATCTCAGGTGTAAGCGATGTCAGAAACGATTCAACAGCAGTCGATTCAGAGGTTGCTGCTTTAGAATAAACAATGGAGATGAGGTTCGTAAATACTACGACTATAGGGGCGGAGTAGACTCTTTCCATTTTGGGTTTAGCCAGTCCTGCGTATGTACATGCGTGCTCCAAGCGTGCATGCCACCACCAAACCCGTGTGACGTCGCCCGTGACCTCACCTCACGAGTCACCTCCATCCATCACCGACGACGACGACGGACGACGGCCAGCATGTCCCTCGTCGCCCAGTTCCTCACCCAAATCCGCCAGCATGTCCGCAACCAACAAGGCGTCGCGCTCCGCGCCTGGCTCCAGGTCGAGCCGGCCGCGGGCCAAAAATACTACGACATGGCCGCCGAGCTGCGCGCCCACTTTGCCGGACCGGAGGCCATCGAGGCCGCCATCGAGCAGCACCTCCCCGTCGAGGACGACGCCAACGTGCCCGACGGGCAGGCGACCGTCTGGCCGTCGTTTCAGGCCCTGGTGAGGGATTACCTGACGCTGTGGCGGGACATTGATTACGAGGATCTACCGGGGACGCATGAGCTGCTGACGACGCTCGTCAAGTGAGATGATGATATACATGCCCCGAGCACAGCAAATTGAATTTTTTTTTTTTCCACCGCCTACTTTCTTCTACCGCCTGCAGAAAGAAAGAAAGAAGAAAGGAAAGAAAACTAACGCCCGTCCCATCCACAAAAGCTCCTGCGGCACCGCCTTTACACACCCCACCCACGGAGCCATGCTCCTCCAGCCAAGCATGTCCTTTTCCATCACCCTCGCGCGCTTCACCCTCGAGCTCAACCGCCGGCCCCACCTCATGCGGCGGCGGCGGCGGCGGGTGCGGTCCGGCTCCGGCTCCTCAGGGGGCGACGAAGACACGAGCGGCAAGTCGGTCGCCGAGTCGTCGGCGGAAATCATCCAAAAGATCTTTACGACGTGCCTGACGGATCGGTCCGTCGCCGGGCGGGTGCCCGAGGGGAAAAAGGTGGGCGTGTACATGTTTGCGAATCTGGTGCTCAAGTTGTTATTTGCGGTACGTGTACCTTGTTGTCTGTCTGTCTGTCTGTCTGTCTGTCCATGTGTGCACGTATGGGCGGTGTGTTGACACAGAGGCAGTGCCGCCGAACAAACCTCGCCAAAATGCTCTTCGTCAACATCTCGACCCTCTCCCCCCCGCTGGCGCTCTACCCAGCCGCCCAACGCGTCACCTTCCTCCACCACCTCGGCCGCTTCAACCTCTCCAACGGGCACTACCGCCGCGCGGCCCTCTGCCTGGAGCAGGCCTACCTCCAGACCCCTCCGCGGCTGGTCGCCCACCGCGCCCACACCCTCACGTACCTCATCCCCGCCAACATGCTCATCGGCCGGTTCCCCTCGCGGCGGCTCCTCGAGCGGCCCGAGGCCCAGCCCCGGCTGCGGGCCGTCTTCCTGCCGCTCTGCGAGGCGCTCCGCGCCGGCGACCTTGTCCACTTCCAGGCGCACCTCGCCACGCACGAAACCTGGCTCCTCGAGCGGGGCCTCCTCCTCGCGCTGACGCACCGCCTGCGGCCGCTCCTCTGGCGGTCCCTCGCCCGCAAGACCTTTCTCCTCACGTACGTGCCCCCGCGGCCCTTGGCCGACGCCGACACGTCCTCGCGCAAGGCCGCCACCCTGGACCTCGCCCACCTACACACCGTAGCCGTCTACGTCCAGCGCCGGCTCGAGGGCTGGCTCCCCGCCCTCAAGCCGCCCGGCAACGCCTCCTCCTCGTCGCAGGCGAACCCGCTCCTCGTGAGGGCGCTCGCCAACAACGCGCACGACTACGCGCCCGACACCACGCTGGCGCCTCCCCCGGGGGGGCCCAAGAAGCTACGGCCAAACGAGGGCCTCATCTGGGGCAACACTCCCGTCACGCTCCCCGACGTCGAGATGACGGTCGCGGCGCTCGTCGAGCAGGGCCTCATGCACGGCTTCGTGGCCCACAGCCAGGGGAGGTTTGCCATCATCGGCGCCAAGGCCAAGGGCCCGGTTGTCGCCGGGTGGCCGCCCGTCTGGCAGGCGATTCAGGAGAGGCGGTACGAGGAGGACTTTGATATGAACGAGGTGCCGGGGTGGGTGAGGGGGTGAGGGGTTCTTTTTTTTTTTTTTTTTTTTTTTGGTTCTTTCTCTCTTCTCTCTTCTTCCTTTCCTCCGACTCCCGCAGGGAGAATAGAGACAGATACGGTGGGTGCTTCCGTGACTGGCCATCTGCCGGTCGCGGAGGCGTGGCCCACGCAGTGCTGGACAAAGAGACCCGTGCATGCTCTGAAACAAGATACCCATTCAGGATAAACGCCGCGTTAAGCAAGATGCCGTCAGGACGATGATCATCCAGGCCAGACGCAGCATCACACGCTACTTTTGTCGTCGGAAACGTGAAAAGGCGTCACGTCACGTCACGTCACGCCACGCCAAGACACCACATCACAAGCAGCCATGTATGTCTTGGCAAATGGCCATGAACAAACAGGAAAAAACACACGGATGGACAGAAAACACGCTTACACATGGTCACGATGCGCAGATGCAGAAAAAAGGTTCAATTTAAAGTTAAAATACATCAATCATATGTCCGTCCCTCCCCACAGAACGCTTCTGAGATGCTGTCATCCGTATCCAAAAAGGTATGTCGAAGAGAAGAGAAGAGAGGAAACATCTTCCGAAGAAGAGGGTATCGAATAAATAAATACAGGAATGGAAAAATTGAAGAAGAAGAAGAAGAAGAAGGAGGAGGAGGAGAAAGGCCCGTCGAGGACATCAAAGGTGGGGGATTGTTGTGTTGGGGTCCAACGGCGTCAGCCACCCGGGTCTTTCGATGGAAGAAAAAAAAGACAATAAACACTATCGTTGATGTGATCGGTCATGTTCGTGGCGAGCGTCTCGGTGGTAATGAATGTGGGTAGGTGGGATAAAGAGGTAAAGATAAAGAGAAGAAGTAGAATGAGAGAAGAAGAAGAAGAAGAAGAAGAAGAAGAAGAAGAAGAAAAGCGGCGGCGGCGGCGGCGGCGGCGGCGGCATTGACATGTACGCACCCCGCAGTTCCCCAAAACGGTGCACGTCCTTTACGAAAATCTACAGCAGAAACGCCGCAGCGACAAACGCCACGACGAGACCTGCTGCCGCGCTCCCCTGCTGCCGACCTGCCTCGCCCTGCTTGTCCGTCGCGGGGCCAGGCTGCTCGGTGGGAATGGCGACGGGCGTGCGTGACGACAACGGGGGGAGGGTCCCCGTGGAGGCGCCATCGGTGGAGGTGCCGTTTTCGCGGAAGATGCCCGGTCGGAAGCTGGGCCGCAACGTACTCGACGTGGTCGGCGTAATCCACGTGGTTGAATTGGCAGACGGCGTCGTTGTCGACGTGGTCGACGTGGTCGAAGTGGTCGACGTGGTCGACGTGGTCGATGTGGTCGATGTGGTCGACGTCGTCGAAGTGGTCGACGTCGTCGAAGCAGTCGAAGTGGTCGACGTCGTCGAAGCAGTCCAAGTGGTCGACGTCGTGGTGGTGGTCGACGTTGTACTTGACGTAGTGAGCGCCGTGGCAACCTGCTGCGCGTTCATGTTTGGCGGCGCCAGGGACGGCAAATCAGGAGAATTCTTGACGGGCTCAACCTTGGGGGCCTCGGGCTTGACCTCGGGCCTGGGCTGGGACACAGGCTGGGACACAGGCTGGGACACAGGCTGGGACACAGGCTGCGGCTTCGAATTGCCGCCCGACCCATCAAAGGTGACGACGTGGGCGACGGAGCCCTTGGCGACGGTCACGACGCAGAACGCGGCGTTGCCGGCCCCCACGGCAGCCAGTTTGCTGTCGACGCTGCCCGCAGACCCCGAAGAAGGGTCGATCTGGCAGGGGAGGCCGACACATCCCCCGTTCGGACACTCAATCCTGATGCCGTAGCCGGGTTTCGAGCCAGACAGGCTCGACTCCTGCCAGATGGGATTCCAGCCAATCTTGACAAAGGTCCGGCCGCTGCCGTCGGTATTGGCGCCCGCAACGTAAGGACTCCAGTTGCCAATGGGCTGCGCGGGCGTCCCCCAGATGCAGTCCATGGCGCCGCTCCCAGGCGGGTTGATGTAGTAGTGCGCGGCCGTCTGCGCCCAGTAGGAGATGTCGGGCACGGCAATGGTGACCTCGGAGGAGACGAGCGTGGGAATCAGCATGGCTTCGTTGCCGGGCAAGACGGTCTGGCACCACGACATCTGGTCGCCGCACTTGTTGACGGCCTTGACGGCGCCGGTCCCGAGCACGCAGTTGGGCTTGTCGGGGAAGGGCTTCTTGATGTTGCCGTTCATGTCGCAGTAGAGGCCGCCGTTCATGGACGCCGGGTACGTGTATGTCGAGTCCGGGTCCCACTGGGCCATGACCATGCCGGGCTTGCACGCAAACGGGCAGTGCTTGCCCGGCGTGCACTCCTGGTCGGGGGACATGGCCCAGCCGGCGTTCTTGGCGCCCGGCGTGACGGCCACGAGGTTGGGGTCGTCGGTGGGAAAGGCGCAGGCTCCGCGCCTGACGAGCTCGCCGGCTTCCGTCTCGGCCCGGGCGTGGAGGTTGTGGCCGTGGGAGCGGCTCAGTCGCTTGTGCAGCTGGTGGATTTTGGCGTGCGAGGACCGGGCCTCGGGTGCGGACAGCAAGATGGCGGCTGCGCCGAGGACGATTCGAAGCATGGACGGCTTCATCGTGTCGTGAGGCCAGCCAGGTGGTTTGCCGTGTGCGGGTTTTCGGCGAGGAACAGGATTCAGAGTCGGATCGTCGTGACGAGTTTCTCGCGCTTTATCAGTTCCATTGAAGAAATGGCCGGTCCGATACGTCCATGTATCCGTGCAACCAGATATCCGTCGCCGAGTCTATCCTACGTTTGTTTGCAAGACGTTTCGAGAGGAGGCCAAGGGTTGGCAACGAGTGAAACGGAGGTCGGTTTCAGCGCAGCGAGCGCGCGTGTGGAGGACTTGGACTCGAGTCTGCGGCGGTTTCAAATTACAGACACATGGGTCTCTTGTGTCGAAAGGAGTGAGCGTGGTCAAGAAGAAGAAAAGAGCGTCTTTGTCGTTGGACAGGCGTCAAAGGAGTGACTGTGTCGAAAGAGAGAGGCGGTGGAGTGGAAGGAAGGAAGAGGAAAAGAAGGAAAAGAAGAGAAAAGAAGAGGAGAAAAAAAAAAAAAAAAAAAAAAAAAAGAAAAAGAGGGAAAAAATGGCAAAGACGTGCGAGTTTGGCAGAGACAGACAGACCCAGACCCAGACCCAGACCCAGACCAGAGCCCGGCCTGGGGGCCCAGGCGCCAACGTACGTCCAAAAGCATCAACGCGGTTGGTCCGTTGCGATCTGGTCCAGTGGGCCGGGGTGTGCGCCAGGGGGCAGCCGGCGCTGGCAGGTGCATCCTGGGCGCGCAGAGGACGGCAAGATTGCCCGAGCCCCCGTCACCAGAGCCCTTTGTCAAGTATCAACATTTCCTGCCAGGGCCTTTCCAACCAAACCCCTGGTACCTTTTTTCCGCAACCACACACCTTGAACGGCCGGTGGACCCCCCTGCCAGTCCTCGCTGAGCACCCGCAGCCACATCATGGTCGGGTCGGGTCTAGCCCAAGGCGGTGCGCCAATCACCACCCGTTTGTTGGAGCAACGGCAAGCCACACAGGCCGCCGGGCAATCGGCCGGCACGCGCAACGGGAAATGACATCTGGGGACAGCAAAAACGGTGCACGCAAAGGAAATGACGGTCAGACATTTGTGCGACCCACCATGGCTGCCAGCCACCAACGGATTCCTCGCTCCCCTGAGGAATGGGCCACCTGGCGAGGGCAATCTGCGCCCATTTGTCGTTTTGCCAAGCCACAGAATTTGCCAGGACGGGCAACCTATGGCGCCAGGGGGTGGGCCCGACACGAAAAGGAAAATAAAATAGCCACTTTCTCTCCGCGGGGTGGTGCCTGCAGCTGATGATCTAAACTAGTGCGCTTTTAGATGCCCCAGTCCGCGGCACCGTCAGCGGCACCGTCAGCGGCACCGTCACGTCCCCGCCAGAGTCTAGACCGCGTGCTTCCAGCTGGCCGGTCGTGTCACGTGCACATTGTACATGCATCTTTGCACTACTTGACTTTCCATCTGCGCCTGGCAGCACCACCACCACCACGACGCGTGCCCCAAGTGCAGGAACCAGACCCAGCCACGTCTGCGGCTTGTCTTTGATGCATATCTCATGCATATCTCATGCACAGACACGCGCATGCATGCAACAATATGCAGTGGACACGGTGCCGCCGTGGCACATGCACATGCACGTCCACGTCCAGCGGTGCCAAGTGCCAATTGCCGATGCCCATGAGGCTCCCACGTCGCGTCAATGCATTCCTTCCTCCAACCAACGAAGCGACCGGCATGTAGCGCGCCTGGGCGCTTGCACGGCGACAGGCGACCGTTGACGGGGGGAAGCCAGGTACCATCTCAGCAGCAACACCCGGCGGACAGCGTGACGGCGGCAGGCGCATCGCACAGACGCCCGCCTACAGCCCCTTTTCTCGGTGCCCGACAACGCGCGCAAACGAATCAAAGGACATGGTCATCGAATGACGACCTGCCGTCTTGCTGCGCAGGTGGTCGTCGTAGTCCAGCATCTCCTTGTACGGCACCTTGGCCACAATCTCCACCACCCTGTCTGCTGGTTTCTTGCCGCGCAGCGACGTGACCGAGTCGTAGGGGTCCGGGGGGGCATATATCTTGGCCACGTCTATCCGCTCGTCGCTCCGCCAGTCCGCCGACCGGTCCTTGACCTCGAGCACCCGCCCGCCCGCCCCGGCGGTCATGTCATGCTGCACCATGCCAGCCGCCGCCTCCGGACACGTAATGTGCGTGAGCATCATGGGTTCCAGCACGCCGACCTCGTGCCTGTCAAAGGCGTCGCGGAGGGCGCCCTGCACGGCGCTCCTCGCGACGCCGCTAAAGTGCCCGCCCGTAGGGCTCTCCAGCGCCCCGTCAGAGGTGTCCAGCGTGATCCGGACGTGGCAGCTGTGCACGGGCGAGCCGCGCCGGGGGCCCCTCGCCAGTCCTGCAATCGCTCCGTTGAGAAGCTGATGGCGGGCCTCTTCCATGTCAAAGCCTGCATCCGTCCTGTTGGACGAGGCAGACTCTGCCATCTCAATCTCGTACATGTTTCCGTCAATCTCGACGCCGCGCTGCGCGAGGCCGGCCCGGTTGTTACCGTCGACTGGCGCCAGCGTCGCCGTGCATGTCGCCTTTCCCACCTTGCTCGCCATGCGTCTGTCAAAGACGGCGCGCTGCGGCCGCGTCGGCTGTGTCACGCACTCCTTGTAGTCGACCTCGATCTGGCCAAACTCGGCATCAATCTTGTGTCTCTGCCTCATGTTATGCACAGAGACGTCCAGATGGAGCTTGCCCATGCCCTGGATGGTGAACTGGTCCGTCTTGGGATCCCGACTCCACCGCAGACTTGGATCTTGCCGCGACGCATTCTCGAGCGCCACTTGCAATTCTTGCGCAGCAACGTTGCCGTAGGGCTCGACCTGCAAGAAGGCCACCGGAGGCGGTATCTCTGGCGGCCGGATCTGCACATGACGAACATGTTCCGCCACTGGTTTCCCGTTCAAAGTCGTCATCAAGGTATCTCCGCTGCGAGCCTTCTTGAGTCCCCGGAGGGCTCCTATCTGCCCGACAGAAAGCTCCTGAATGTCCTGTGTCTTGGAGGCGGATATCTGGAGTATCCCCATTGGCCGCTCTTGCGCACCCAGATTCGTATTGAAACTCGGCGCGTTGCGGGTCAAGGTTCCATGGTAGACTCGAACGAAGCTGATGACGCCCTCTTTTGGATGATCAAAGACTTTGAAGACGGAAGCAACAGACGCGACATTGGATCCGCCCTTCTTTCCTTTGCTGTTCAAAACGTCGTGGAGGAGCTGTTTCGATGAACCGACACGGACCTCGGCATCTGGCCGTTCGGCCGGATCTGGTAAATACTCGATAATGGCGTCCATCAACGTCTCGACCCCAATGTGGCGGAAGCTTGAGCCCGCAAAGACGGGAATGGCACGGCCATCTCCGCTGAGAATAGTACGTCGGATTGCTGCTTTGATCACGGCGCTTGACATGTCGGGCTTCTCAGCCAGGAATTCATCCATGATGGCCTCGTCAAAGTCGGCCAGCCCCTCAATCAGACGCTGCCTAGCCACCTGCATTTCGTCCAGCAATTGCGGGTTCGACTCTGACAGTTTCTGCCGCAACTCGTCCGGGCTGTAGCTGATTTTTTCCCCTTCTGATCTCCATCGATATGCTACGCCGTCAATAATGTCAATCACTCCCACAAAGACATCCTTTTCCCACCATGGAATCTGGCAAACAAGCGGCCACCCTTTTAGTCTCGCGCCAATCTCCAACACAGACTTCCTGAAAGACGCCCCTTGACGATCCAGCTTGTTGCAGTACACGATGCGCGGAATTTTAAATTCCTGCGCTGATGCCCATACACGCTCTGTATGTGCCTCGACGCCCTTCACAGAATCGATGATACAAACAGCCCCGTCGAGAATGGGAAGACAGCGGTCCACTTCGAACCTGAAGTCCTGATGACCTGGCGTGTCGATCAGGTTCACAGTTTTGGGGAGAGAACCCGACGTGCAGGCCTGGGCTCTCGGCCAGTGGAAAGTAATGGCGGCTGACTGAATCGTGATTCCCCGCTGCCTTTCAAGTTCCAAAAAGTCCGTGACCGTATTTCCGGCATCGACGTCTTTGACCATGCGTCAGCATCAAAGTATACACAGATCGTGGAGACTTGTGTATCCCACGATATATCTACCTCGCCCACTCACCCCCAACCCTCTGCGTCACGCCGCCGTAGAACAGCATGCGCTCTGTGGTAGTAGTTTTACCCTGGTTTTTTTTTTTTTTTTAAATTCCATGTCAGCAGCCGCCATTGTAGAATCATAACTGTACACGGAGTGGGTCACGTACGGCGTCCACATGAGCTATTATGCCGATATTGCGAATATTCCTCACTTGAGCATCTTGCCTGCTCGTCGCTTGGCCATGTAAAGCCCGATTACCCAAGCCGATCCGTGAATGTTGACTGGCAAGATGCCGCAAAGGCGCTCTTCGACGCCAGGCTAACAACCTCAACATGCTGTGCCAAGGACCCAGAGTTGGTGAATGCGCACCCATGAGAGTCGTCCGTTCGACTGCAGCAGTGCAGTGTCGAGAAAAAACCGTATCCGGGCTACTATCCCTGCCGTGAAAGCTGCGTGGCAGCTCTCGTGGGACACGCAATCTCATGCCGTTCTTCCTTCTGTTTCTCCGCCTGTTTGATCGGGAGTGGCAGAATTCTGATGCATCGCCCAAGGCGGCAAGCGGTGGGCGGTAAGAGGTTACCTTGTATTGTAGCCTGCTTCAACCCTGCGTCGCCCGGCTTTGACGTACAATCGATTGACTGAAGCCGGTCACCAAGTCGACTTTTCCCACCCGACCTCACTATTTTGCGATACGCAACCAATTGCGATCGCCTTCACCACGCCGCTCTCGAGCCGTCGTCCGCTGCCTGTCTGCCCGCCTGCCCGCCTGGCCCTCACCTACCCTTGTCAATTGACATCTATCCGCCTCCGGTGCGCGACATCCGGCAAGCCAAATAGCATCCTCCTACGCCGCAAGCACAATGGAGCTCTCCGATATCTTGTACGCATCAAGCTGCGGCCCCCCGTCCAAGGCCTCATCAAGACACGGCTAACCTCTATGCTCAGTCGCATCGTCAACCTGGTCGTCGCGGCCATCACCATTCTCGGCGGCATCTCGGGCATCTTCCTCCTTCATCTGTCAGTCCTATCCCAGCGGCTGCGCTCCTGACAGCAAGCTTCGAGTGGCGCACCAAGCGATTCGATGTAGGCACAACGCAAACTGACGGGCGCGAACCTCTTAGCCAGGCGATCATCCTCGGCGCTTATTTGATTGTTTTCGGCTCCGCCATCGCGCTCCTCGGTAGGTAGCACCCTCCTGCCAAAGGGCCACTTGAAAAGCAGCACCTGACAGGACACAAGAGTTCCAAATCCCTCCCCAGGTCTCGCGATACGCCAACTTCCTCTTCTCCTTGATCGGACGAGGCATCTGTAAGTAGACGGTCGAGCATCGCCGATTGTTCTGCGTCAAGCTTACGTATCTTCAGTCTACGTTCTGATCGGAGGCCTCCTCTTTGGCGATAAAATCCTCAGCAACATTGCTGGTGCCATCGTCTTCATCATCGGTCTTGGTTACGTCGCACTCGAATTCGTCCCTTCCATCGAACCCCCCAGCAACATGCGCGACGCCGACGTAGGATGGGGCGCCGAACAAGTATAAGCCATCTCTACTACTTTTCCAATCTATCTATAGGGAGGACCGGGCGCTACGCCGGGGTGGTACAGCTTGAAGGGTTTACCGGCCATGGTCAAAACGACAACGCTTACGACATGTAACGCGCACAAATAGACAAATGCCGTCCCACACGGATTTCAAAATAGGGAGTAGTTAGAACATGATGATTCCATCATCAGTCTCATGACTGATGAGCGATGAATGATGATGATGCCACCATGGAACACGTCCACGTGGTGACTCTACTTTTTGTTCCAGTTCCCAGCATCCTCCACTCCCTTGGCGAAACTATCCGCGCCATTCGAAATGCCACCCCCGATTGAACTCAACCCATCACCCACAGGCTTTCCCTTCTCCCCCGCAACACTCCCCGCCGTATTGCCGAGACCCGTCGCGGCCGCACCGACAACTGACCCTGCCGTCCGCGAGACGCCCCCGACGGCATTGCCGAGCGTGCTCGTGACGAAGCCCGCCGCGCCGGAGGCCTTATCGCCGACTGTGTTCCCCCGATCTGATGCATCGCTAGCGACGTTTTGAGCTGCGCTCGTGCCCTTTTTCTGCGGATTTGTCATGATGGAAATTGGTGAGGATGCCAAGAGTGGTGTTTTGTCTTTGAATAATGAAGTGGAAGGTTGTTCTTGAGGCCTGGCAGACGGGGGCTTTCAATGGCGAATCTTGTACTGGGTTTTTGATGGCCGAATCTGTATATTGGGTTTTTGATGATTGACTTGAAGGTGCTCGGTACTAGGTTACAGGAGGTAGGTACTCGGCGGCCTTATTGTATACAGGGTTACGTATTTCCTACAGGTTTACGGAAAGGATTGAGACCTGATTTTATGTGGGAAAAACGTCAAGAGACGCACATGACGTCACACTGATGATGATTGCACATGACATGTGGTAGTCAGGGCAAGTGCGTTTGGCTATTGATCCGTTGTTTCTACTCCGCAATTGCCGTGTCCTGACGCGTGCAGGCGTGATTGGCATAACAGGAGGGGTCCAATCGTCAGGAGCTGCAGCAGCAATGAGTCCCTGGTGAAGGAGCAGGCGGTGCCATGATGCATGACGCGCGGATGAGGGAAACAGAGTTCAGTGGACAAGGTGAATTTCAATTGGACGTCGCTATGCTACCATACTGACTTGACACGGAGAGAGCACTTTTGAGGTTGAGCTAGGAGACAAAAGAGCCAAACAAAAAAAGGGGGAACGGGGGGAAAGGTTCCTAGCCAATGTTGAATTCATCTGCCGCGGAGCTCATGAGCATCATGCTCTTCTTCCGGATGAGATTCATCGATGCCTTTTCATCCGTCCCGGCAGGAGGATCCTCCCTAGACGATGGCGGCCGGTCACGGTCCTTGTGGCCGCTCTTCTTGTTGGCCTTGCGTTCGATGCCGGCGCCGATACCGCCAGGTGCATCGCGAAGACCAAAGCTTTTGGCGACATGGCCGAGATGCAATTGCGTCATGTCAAAGTGAGTTCGTTCGTCGCGGATGTGGGTCGCATATGCACGAATGTGGGATTTGAAGCCGTTGCGTGCGAGTTCCAGGAGCTTGGCGTCTCCCAGGAGCCTTTGCTCCAGATGCAGCTGCAGTGTCTCAGCCTTGTCGTGGTACGATTGTCCATCTGTTGGGGCTGCCGTGGTTTCGACGGGGAATTCGAGCTTGGACAGGAGCCCTATTTTGAGAACATGCTCGTATGATTCGGAGGAAGGCGGGCTGGAGGACTTGAGGAGCTCAATGTAGCCTTCTTCTGTGCCGGGCAGAAGAAAGAGCATGGCGTCACCGGCTCGACCGGCTCGGGCCGTTCGTCCTACACGATGAATATGGTCGGCGAAGCTGAATGCTGGGTCGTACTCGATGACGAGATCGACTGACGGGATATCCAGGCCTCGTGATGATACATCGGTTGTGATGAGGAGCGATGGAGACTTGCAGGCTGAGAAGGAGCGGAGAGTCGCCGTTCGGATCGGTTGAGATAATGAGCCATGCATTCTGTGTAGAATGACTTCGGGACTTGCCGCAGAGGTTATGTAGGCTGCCTTGGATACCGTTTTTGAAACCAGTTCCTTTTCCTTCTGCGCAGACAGCGGAACATCTACTTCCTTGGGATCTCGAAGTATCTCATGGTGAAAATCGACAGAGTCGGCGCATGACATGAAAATAATGGCTTTCATGGTACGAGCTCTTCGGGAGAAGACTGACTTGAGATAGGCCGTCAACGTGACGAGACGGATCTTGGATGGGACAACGATGTATGTCTGGTGAAGCTGGGCAGGCGCTTTGTGGACCACATCTTTGTCCATCTTGTCATCCTCTTGTTCGCTCTTCTCGGCAGCCAGAAAGGTAGCATCAGCAAGACTCATCTCCCCCAGTTTTTGCACATTCATCTTCATGGTGGCCGAGCAAAGAACGGTGACCCGCCGTTCGGGCAAGTCTGCTAGAGAGGTTCCATTTTCGGTAGTCCTGACGATGGAGACTTGCTTCAGAGCATCAATTGTCTTCCTCAGATCTTCCTCAAACCCCAAGTCCATCAACCTATCTCCCTCATCAAGAATTAACCAGCGAACGGTGCCCAAATTCAGAGCCTTGGTGTTGTCGATGTGGTCGGCAAGACGGCCTGGGGTGGCAATCAAAAAGTTCACGCCCTTGCGAATCCTGGCCTTTTCCGCTTTTTTAGACTCTCCCCCGGTGATGGCCGTTGACACCAACCATGGAAATGGCCGAATCAGTTGCTCTAGAACTGTGTGCGTTTGTTTTGCAAGCTCCCGAGTGGGCGACACGATGATTCCGAAAATGCCAGAGTCTCGGTGTATTTGCTTCCCGTCGCCGTTTCCGCTCAGCTTCAATACACGATGCAGCATGGGCAAAAGATAGGATAATGTCTTTCCGGAGCCCGTTTCTGCTTGCACGAAAACATCAGAAGAGTGGGATAGCAGGTGTGGAATGACCGTTTGTTGGATCGCCGTGGGACGTTCGAGGTTCATCTTGGCGAGCGACTCGACGAGGCGGGATGAGAGGGTAAGAGTTCCAAAATTGGCGACATCGTTTAGGGGCGCATTTGTTGGCTGAGGAGCCGTCCATTCTTCTTCCTTGGTTTCCTGGGTCTGTTGGGCTGGGTTGAACGAAAATAACTTGGAAATGACCTGGCGGTTTCCCCTGGCAGCGAAATCGGACTTGTGGGCGCCAGAGTTGTCGTTTGTAGAGTCGCCATGGCCGAAGCGGTCGGGGCGCAGTCTTTCTTTGTAGCCTGAGAAGGCGGCCGAGTCGTCCGCGTTTCGTCTCTGCCGTTTGCTTGATCTGAGGTCATCGTCGCCTTGAGACTTGGCAGAGGTGGTACCAGACTGCGTCAGCTTGGCTCCTCTTTCAGCGCGCTTCCTGTCTCGCCATCTTCCACCTTTGAACTTGACCTGAGTCGTTAAAGGGGTAGCGCCGAGGTCAAAATTCAAAAGCAACCCGTCGTCAGCCATGATTGAGGGCAGGTTTCCTTCTGTCTTGAAGTGTCGTGGATTGGTGGGGCGAGGTACTTGATGCTCGCCAATTAAATTTTTTTTTTTTTTTTTTTGTCGTCTTAGCAATCGCGTCTTATCGATAAGCATTTTGGCTAGCATGGCAGGTCCAATTTTCTTCTTCTCATTGTTGGCTTGGCCAGGCTTGCTTATATTTGGCAAGATCGGGATGGAATTTTACGGGTCCTGCTTGCCAAGAACAGTATGACAGGCACATTTGAATCGAAGATGGTGCAATGTCAGTTGTATTTAGTTCCCACGCAAATCCCGGCGAGGGATGGACAAGTTGGTCAAACCGCGATTGCATGTGGAGACAACAGATGATTCATAACTACTTAGATGGCCATCTTCAAACTTCAGCGACAACGCTCTTCCACTCTTTCCGAAGTCACAGTGCGAGACGTGAATCAGACGGGAGCGATCCATGGCGCGTTGATCTCCCGAGAGGACACCTCGGTGGCTTCCTGTCAGCCCCCTTAGCTTCCTAAGGTGCCCGAGCTTTCCGACTTTTTTTTATGACGGCTGGATAGATTTTCGTGGGAAGTGGCCTTGTCAGCCACGTCCAGCGTCCAACGAGACGCAGAAACACGAGATGGCGTCACAAGGTCCGGTTGTCAGGGGTCAAGCGGGATACAGAAGCAGGAATTCAACGGACTGACACCCCTAAGCGACTCATCGTCAGATCTTAACTACTTGGGTGTGTTTTTCTTTTTCTCTGGTTCAGTCGACGCCAACCAACAGCACGGACGGTGATGCTACACTCTTGTTCTTGTTTCCATCTGCATTGCCGATATGGTCCACCAACAAGGGGAAGTATCCCGTATTACGATACGCTCTCCATTTGCCCCTGGGAGAGAGACGGCAAAGTGCAAAGCGCAGAATTTTTCTCCTTCATGTACATTGTAAGATGACCAGCATGCGAACAGGGCTGGCTGATAGGCAGCCGCCATGACATGCCGGCTTCTCCCTTGGCTTGCACACCACCCCGGGCCAAGCAGGGAAGTGGAGCCCGGTTTATTCTCGCGGGAAGAAGCGGAAACATCAGTCCTTGACGCGCACGATTGTCTGCCTAGTCGTGCTACAGTAAGTACCTAGACTGTATGGCAGGAGGTACCTTGGCCAAATCATGGGATGCAAATAGTACTGTACTGTAAAGCTTGCAGAATATCTGCATCCCTGGACCCTCCCTCTCTTGCGATGCGGGCCGTGCCCTCATCGTCTGCCATTGAATGCAATGGACTGCGATGGACTGCAATGGAATGCAATGGAATGCATGTCAGAAAAGGAAGGAATATACTTCCATAGGAGGGAAGGAAAGACCCCATGGTAAAAGAAATCATAGATGAGTCACGATGCACGAGCACGGGCCAGGCTTGCAAATGCAGGCATTGTACAAGTGTTTTTGTACCTGTCACATTCCCGTGGACGACCCGTTGACGGCGACCCGTTGACGGCACATTTTGCTCCAGCCTACTTCTGTCCTGACCACCCCGGCCAAAATTTCTGCACGACTTCCGGCACACTCTTTCCCACTCACCTTTCCACCTTTGTTCTCCTTCATCTAATTCTAACCACCAAGATTGATATTCCCTCCCTTGAACCGCGCGTTCGTTTGACGGCTGAAGCGCTGTCAAATGAACCTGCAATTAATATTATACCTTAGTTCTACGTACGTACGGCTCCATAGTCACGCATTGACCGCAGCACGTGCATCTTTTCCATTGCGCTTATAACTTCTCACAGTGGCCCCATGGCACATTGAGACGTCACTTGAGAGCTTCTCCTAATCTTTTCATTCTATAGTCTCCTTTCTGCCGCCCCAGGTTCAATCTAATGCCCGCCATATATTCCTCGCTGTACTCGAATTTCATCCGTCAAGGATCTACATTCGCAAAATCCATCACCACACACGGCTACGCCCAGTCTGTCGTCGCCGCTACTCACCCTCATCTCCTCAATTCACAGAACCGACCAGTTTTCGGGCGCCGGTATACACCTCGTCTTGGCCGTCTTTCTACTCTCCAGCTTCATTCTGCATTTCACACCGAGCGACCAAGCGGCGGACTTTCCGAGCACCGTACTGCACAAAATCATGGAGGGTTAGATGCTTACTTTGAGGCCTTGCAGAGCAATCAGGCCGCAGGTGAGACTGAAAACGAATGGACGCAATTTGAGTTTCCCAAGAGGATCGAGTGGAAGCCCAGCTCTTCGTCGGTTCTGCACAATGACGAATCTGCGACCCCCGCCGTCGCTGTCGCCGAGGCCGAGGCCGAGACCGACCAGACCACCCAGGCTGTCGAAGCATCGGAATCTCTGTCGTCCATCTCTGCCGAAGACCAAGCTGCTCTCGCACATATCGATGCACTGCTAGAACGTGAATTAGAAGCTCGGAAGCTTCTAGAGGCCACCGACGATGCAGCCGGGCCCAGACAGTCTTCCTCGCTCCCTCTCTCCCGAGTGCGAACCCCGGCTCTCGAAAGATCTCTGACGCCCGGGCCCGTTCGTGCTCCATCGCCAGAAATCGATCGCCAATCGCAATCTTATGCTGATCACTTGCTCAGACTCTCCGAAGCTGGTCGATATGCTGAGATACCCGCCGTCTTCGAGGCTATGCTGGCTACCGGCGTCAGGCCCATTGCCAGCGCATACAATGCTTTGCTTGTAGCGGCCATACACATCCCCCTGAAAAAGATTGAAGTTGTCTCCAAGGCTCTCGACGTCTATGCCGACATGATGCGTCGCCGGATATCGCCGGATTGCGAAACATACGACATTCTTGTTGGCCTGCTTGCATCTCGATCTCTGCAAGTCTCCAAGATGAAGGCTGCCCTAGAGGACAAGCGCCAACGTTTTGGGGGCATGGAGCAGCCAGGCAGATTCATGCTTGCCTCGCACGAACTCGAGCATGCCATCTTGTGTGAAGACGACCGGCTCGACCTTGCCATCAGGCTCTTTGACTCCTCCATCGATGCTGGCACTGCCATGTATTCCGCCGAGACGTACCACCAGCTCATTTCTGCCTGTGCCGGGTCGGGGCGCGTGTCTGACATGCTGCGCCTGTTTGAACACATGGAGTCAAACAAGACGATTCCCTTCTCGTCCATTTTCCCCACCATGATCACTGCCTTTGCCAAGCGTGGTGATCTTATCAGTGCCGTTGAGTGCTACAACGAATATCGCAGCTTGGCTGTCGCCGATGATAATGGCCTCGCCACTTTGCACGATCGGCGGGACTCTGCTGTTTATGCTGCCGTGATTAACGCCTATGTTGTTTCCGACAAAATCGAGGGGGCTATGAAGTTTTTTCAAAAGATTGTCAAGGAATACGGCGTGCGAGCTGTCGACATCAAGGATGCTTTGGTCAGCGCAGGCTTCGTGAAGGGTTTCATCACGCGAGGAATCTATCAAGAGGCTTTCCATTGGGCTCAATCCGTCGAGGCTGAAACTCGCTCCCTCACTTTGGCCGATATTGCGACATGTGCCGCCGATAACGACGACATTGTCACTGCTACCAAGGCATATGAAAGCATCGTGGCTGATCAACAGGCACTGGTTACCCCAACGATGGCGCTCCTGGCCATGAGCATCCGCGCTGGTGATGTTGCCGCTGCCAGCAAGTATTGGCGTGTCATGAACAATCCCGAGGTCAAGGCCACATCGTCCTTTATCGAGCCTACCGCCATGTATGCCGTCGCCTTGATTGGCTCTGGTCAAATCGCCGAGGGTCTCACACAATCAGAAATGATGTTTCAACGGATTCGGATCTCTGAAGCAGACCCCGAGTCCCAACTAAGTCAAGAAATTGAGGAAGGTGTCGATTTGATCCAGCGTTATATGGAAAGCCGCGGCATCACAGATGCTCGTGAAACGGCATCCCAGATATCATCCGTGCCACCGCAGACTCTCAATGGTTCCCCTTTCATGTCAACGCACTCGACATCTAGCTTGGGGGACAATTTTGATCCTTATGCGCACAATACCGATTTCAAAGGATCCTCCTTGATCGCTGATGACCTCGAGAGTTCACAAGGTCGGAGGAATTCGCGCTTGAACGAAGCCCTTGGCCGGCTCCGGAACATTCGTCGCGCCGGTCGTCATCCTCGCTACATCACGTACGCCAAGCTCATCTCGGCCGCCGCCCGGGAGGGCAAGATGGGCCTGTGCCACGAGATACTGGCCATGGCGCGGGCCGACATGCCCCCGATGCCCCAGTACGCCACTGTCCGATACGGCTGGTCGTCCATCTTGGATGCCATGATTGGTTCTTGCTTAACCATGGGCAACCGTGGGCGTGCTGAGCAATACCACCAGGAACTGCTGGAAGCGGGAGCCAGGCCGTCTGCAAACACGTATGGACTCTACATTACCACATTGAAGGATTCAGCCAAGACGTTTGATGAGGCCTCGGAAGCTGTCCGCATATTTCACAGAGCCAAGACGGAGGGCGTGGAACCTAGCTCGTTCCTCTACAATGCTCTTATCGGCAAACTGGGCAAGGCTCGTCGTATCGACGACTGCCTCTTTTACTTTGCCGAGATGAGGGCCCTCGGCATCAAGCCAACGTCTGTCACGTATGGCACAATTGTGAACGCGCTCTGCCGCGTCAGTGACGAAAAATTTGCCGCGGAGCTGTTTGACGAGATGGAGGCGATGCCCAACTATAAGGCTCGCCCGGCCCCGTACAACAGCATGATGCAGTTCTTCCTCACCACGAAACGCGACAAGAGCAAGGTTCTCGCCTATTACGAGCGCATGCAGGCCAAGGGCATCGCGCCGACTTCGCACACGTTCAAGCTTCTCATCGACACCCATGCGACTCTAGAGCCTGTGGATATGGCTGCCGCGGAAGGAGTTTTGGGCGTGATGCGCGCCTGGGTTCAGCCTGAGCCCGTTCACTACGCATCGCTCATTCACTCGCGCGGATGTGTTCTCCATGACATGGAGGGCGCCAGGAAGGTGTTTGACTCTGTTGTCAGCGAGTCTCTTGTGCCGGTCAATGCGAATCTGTACCAGGCACTCTTTGAGGCCATGGTAGCCAATCACCAGGTCGAGGACACTGAAGCAGTGCTCAGCCAGATGCAGAAGAAACGAGTGGAAATGACGCCATACATTGCCAACACGTTGATTCACGGCTGGGGTGCACAGAAGAAGATTGGCAAGGCGCGGAAAATCTACGATGCTGTCGCCCGAGACAAGCGCGAGCCCAGTACGTATGAGGCCATGACGCGCGCCTATCTGGCCGTGGAGCAACGCGAGCAGGCCAAGGCCGTGGTGGGCGAGATGCTCACCCGTGGTTATCCCACCGCCGTGATGAACAAGGTCTTGGAGCTTCTCGGCGGCGGCCAGGAAGCCACCGTCGCGTGAGATGTTTTCTTCATTTCTGTCTTGCAGCGGGCAGCAGCAATGTTGTCGTCGCTGGTGGTGTTGCGAGGGATGATTCTTCTTTTTTTTGTCTTTTGGAGCCTCTTTTTTTTTGATACCCCATCTTGCATTGATCGAGAAACGTGTTGTGGGGTGTCGAAACTGTATATATTGGAGGCCGTCGAGCTTGCGCGCGATTGACATTTCTTGCATTGCGGGTTCATGGTTGGCGTCGCGTTTCTTTTTTCTTTTCCTTCTTCTTTTCCTTCTTCTTTCACTTTTGATCATTCAGCCATGTTGGGACGGCCTTGGAGGTAGCTTGGGGTTCACAATCGGTATGGATGGACTGGCACGGGATTCTGGTGGTTGGTATACATTTGCGTGCTCAGAGAATCATCTCCACTCGCCATGAAGGAAAATGAAAGTTGTGTGAGTGAGGCGGCTTCGGGAGTATTGGGAGGATGGTTGGCGCGGGGGAAGGCGTGGTATAGAATGTGGGAAGATGAGACGATGAATCAAGGACATGGTCCTGATGCTTGTATGATATCTTGATTTGGGGGACCAAATGAAACATGGCTCAAACGGCCGTCTCGAGAGTATTTATCGATGCATGTCGCGAAGTGAAGAAGAGCAAGCCCCCATCCGATGAGTGAGTGACCAGTGAGCGCGTGGCCGTGGGCCCCACCACGTTGATGCAGAACTGACCAGGTCACCTTTGTCCAACAAAGGAGCGGAAACCCCTCGTCTCGTCTGCGCATGGATTGATTGTGCCTTTCTGTTTGCATTCTGCACCAGCTGGCCGGCGACCCAGCATTTTCTTCTCTGCCCAGGGAAGACCGTCTGGATTTTCTTTCCCCCCCATCCGCTACCCTCCCCTCCAACGTGTACGAAACGGGCGATGCCGTCCACCGTGGCCGTCTCGGCGCCTGGCAAAGTCCTCCTCGCGGGGGGGTACCTCGTTCTCGACAGGAAGCACACGGGGTTGGTGCTGGCGCTGAGCGCGAGGATCAACGTCATTGCGGGGGGGTACGAGGGTGCCGCGGGGGAGCAGCAGAGCAGGCCGAGCAGGCAGAGCGACGTCGTGGTTGAGAGTCCGCAGTTTCTGGGCGCGGTGTGGCGGTACGGGTGTGAGATGGCGGGGGAGGGGGGCGGGGTGAAGGTTAGGCAGGGGGGAGAGTAGGTTCTTTTCTTCTTCTCCTGCCGTTCTTCCTCTTTTACGGATCGTCTCTGGGTGTTGGTTCGTGGTTGGCCATGGAGGGGGGGGTGGTGGTGGTGGTGGTGGTGCTGCTGCTGCTGCGCTGGGTGCCTGGTGTTTAGGAAGAGGGGCTGTTGTGGTTCTCGTCTGTTTGGGGCGCTGGCTTTTCACACCCAACTCGGCTTCTCTGGGTCATCTTGGTTGCGATTTGCTGTTTGAGATGGGAGGAGAGAGGAAGAGAGGAAGAGAGGAAGAGGGAAAGAGAGGAGAGAGAAAGAGAGAAAGAGAGAAAGAGAGAAGAAGAAGAAGAAAGAGAGAAAAAAGAAAGAAAGAAAGAAGAAAAGAAGAAAAGAAAAAAAGAAAAAAAAGAAAAAAAGAAAAAAAAGAAAAAAAAGAAAAAAAAAAGAAAGAGAGAGAGAGAGAAGAAATGAGATAAAAAGAAGAAAAAAGTAGAAGCACAGCTGACATCTTCCCAGCACCCCCCCCAGGCACAAGAATGCCTTTGTCGAAACAACCCTCACCTACGCCCTCACCTACATCGCGCATCTCCAAACGCGGCAGCGCCCCTCCTCCTCCTCCCCGCCGCCGCCGCCGTCCTCCTCGCGGCTCGTCATCCTCGCCGACAACGACTACTACTCGCGCGGGACGCCCACGGCGGACACAGCAGGCCGCTTCTCCAAGTTCGCCGTGCCGCTGGCGGGCGCGCACAAGACGGGACTCGGGTCCTCGGCCGCGCTCGTCACCGCCCTCACGGGCGCGCTGCTGAGCTACCACATCCCGCGGGACGTCCTGGACATGGCCACCCCGTCCGGCAGACGCACGCTGCACAACCTCGCGCAGGCGGCGCACTGCGCCGCCCAGGGCAAGGTCGGGTCGGGGTTTGACGTCGCGGCCGCCGTGTACGGATCGTGCCTCTACAGGCGGTTCTCGCCATCGGTCCTCGGCCGTGTTCCCGAGGCGGAGACGCCGGGTTTTAGCGAAGAGCTTGTCGCGCTCGTCGACGGACCCACGTGGGACACGGAGATGCGGACCGACGCCGTGGGCCTGCCCCCCGGCGTGAGCCTCCGCATGTGCGACGTCGACTGCGGGAGCCAGACGGTCGGCATGGTCAACAAGGTCCTTGGTTGGCGGGCCGCCGACGGCCCCGCCGCCGACAAGCTCTGGGCTGACCTGCAGGAGGGCAACGACCGTCTCGCCGCGTGTCTGCGGGGGGACGGGCCAGTCGCGGACCTGCCCAGGGCCGTTGCCGAGGTGAGGGCCCTCGTTCGGGAGATGGGCCGCCGGAGCGGGGTGCCGATCGAGCCGCCGCCGCAGACGGACCTCCTCGATGCGATTACCGAGGTGGAGGGTGTGTATGGCGGGGTGGTCCCCGGGGCGGGGGGGTTCGACGCCCTCGCCTTGCTGATGCGCGATGATGAGGAGACGAGGGGGCGCGTGGAGGAGAGGATCGGGCGGTGGACCGGTGCCGGGGTGAGGCTTTTGGGCGTTGGGGGGGAGGCGGAGGGTGTGCGGCGGGAGGATCTGGCCTGTTATGAGGGGTGGGTGTGAGGGGTGTTGTGTGTCGTGCAAGAGATGGACTGGGAAGGAGGGAAGAAGAAGAAGGAGAGTTGGATGTGGAAAAGGAAGATTGACGGCGCCGAGTTTCTGTCATGTGGACGGACGGATGGATGGCGCATGTCGCCTCGGCCGAGACCCTGTAGATGCCCGGCAAGGATGACTGCTCACCACCTTGTCTGGCGCGCACAGTGGTTGCGTCTGCTTCATCGCAGCAGGCTTGGGCGGTAGGCCGGTGGATTGCAGATGGGCAGATGGGGGGGAGCAGGGAGGGACGTGTGTATGTGTGAGTGGGCGGCAGAAGTTGTTGGTTCCGTGCAGCTACAATGGATGCCCCGGCCTCGTACACGTCTACTGCTCCGGAAAACAGGCAGATCATGTAGCGAGGGGATGCCAGGTCCGGCGTATGGCACAGAATATGTAGCGAGAAGGGGGCAAGAGGAAAACCATGTCCGGCGTATGCACAGAATATACAGCAAGAAGGGGGCAAGAGGAAAACCATGCCCGGCGCATACACACACACCACTCCGTCTACCACGATGACCACCACGTGGTTGCCGCCCGCCGGCGAAAGCCATGCTGCCCACTCTCAGAACCATGATTAGATTGACCACCGTACATGCGATGCCTTGTGCTACCAGCGCGCGGCAGAGAATGAATACCTGGGACTCTTGTCCTTGTCCCCTCGCGTCCCGTTTTCCAGCTCCCGGGCCTGTCAACCCTCTTCCTGACCCTCCCCCATCCATCCAGGCACGCCTGATGGCATGTGTCCAGACCACGGGTCACGCTCCGCGTCATCCTGAAAGGTCAACCATTACCCTCCCCCAGCCAGACGCAAAGAAAAGACAGAAAACGAGGTGTTGTGTACAGCTGCTGGCCGGCTCCGACGCCGACAACCCCATCTCGGCAGCAAACACAAACACAAGTGCCGCCACTCTTTTGGCGTGTCTCCCCAACGATCCCCCCTCAGCACCACAGAGGGCCCCCTCCAAGCTCCCTGGCCCGCGGCTCCTCGCCCCCAGAGGACGAGGTGGGAGCCGAGCAAGAGGGCGTACAAGGCCGGGAGGTTTCGTGCTCCGCGGGGGCCTCCCGTCGGGCGTTTGCCGGCGCGAACTGCGACGCCGCGGCCTTTTCGCGCAGGAGGGAGATCCTGCTCATGATTAGTAGTCGACAATGGTGACCGTGGAGACGGATGCCGCCGTGCAAAGACACAAAACGTACTCTTCTTGGGAAATGCCCGGCAGGTTGAGGGGCTCGCGCTTGAAGCCGAACGGAGCCGACTGCATATCTCGTTAGTGACTCGGCATCTTGGAGAGAGGCCTGGAAGAGCGGCTCCGGTGGGGGTGAGACGCACGATTTCGACATGCCGCCGGTGTCGTCTCGCGCGGCTGCGGAACATGTTCTGGATACGGGTGTAGAGCATCGCGATTGTGTTGCTTTTGCGGGCAATCTATGTGTGCTTCTGTACTACCCACACCGGGGGGGGGGCTCTTTCGTCGAGCAACCTTGCTGGGCCGGAACGCTTCTATGCCAAGATGGTGATGCAGTGTGGCTGTCGCCGGATGATGAAACGATTCGAGCGTTTCGATGCCGATGCTTGCGATGATGATGATGATGATGATGATGAAATGTTGCCGAGCGCTCGTACGCGGCTGGAGGGAACAAGTCGGCGCGGTCAATGGAAAAGGGAGAAAGAAAGACAGCGACCATGCGACGGAGAGCGATGCCCAGATACGAATGAAGGTTGGCTACGCCGTAGCCGAGTTGGACGACTGGGTCGCGTCGAGCTGGGTTGGCAAAAAAAGGCAAAAAAAAAAAAAAAAAAAAGGAAATGAAGACGCCGACTCGTCTGGCCGGAGCGCAAGTCGGGCGCAAAGACAAAGCAAAGCAGCGAGGTTGAGGACAAGCACAGCTGTGATGAGAAGAGCAAAACGGACGGGACCGGACCAGACGAGGGGGGGGGGCGAGAGATTCGCCTCATATATCACGACACGTCCCCAGCAACCGGCTACGTATCTGTCGTGCCCAGCCGGGCAGGCAGGCAGGCAAGCAAGCTTGTTGTCCCAAAGGGCGGGCTACACAAGGAAGCGGCTTGTTCCAAGCAGCGACCATGTCATGAGACGCTACTGATGGCCAGGCGCCCTTGAACGAGGGTCACGATCTGACACGGAGTGCGATGCAACCGTCGCCGTCGCGGTGGGGCAGGGGGGGGGGGTGGAGAGGAGGAAGGGCGGCGTTCGGGGGTACTTGGTACCTTGCACGTCGTGCCCAAAACGCGGCCGGTGACGAGACGGTCATGATTCATCAAGGGGAGCGCAGCCCCGGCTGCTGCCTTGCCCGACCTTGCCATGCGAGGGCCAGCATTGGGCGGCAGCAGACGGGGTTTTGGTTTCTGAATCCCGCCATCCGCCTCCACGCACACGCACGCGCAGCCAAAAGGGCGAGAAGAGCACCCAGGCGTGCCGACGGCCGGCCATCCATCCATCGGTCTCTGTCTGATCGCTTCTCTCCTCGCCATGGGAAGGCCTCCAGCTGATCCCCTCGCCCGCAAGCCGGCTTGCTCCGCACCCAGGCATCGGGATCGTGGCGTGGTGACACACGCCGTGGCCCTCCTGCACTGGCTGTCTTCAACACGATGGAGGAGGAATGCTGCCCGAGGACGACGAAGAAGCGGGAACGAAGGAGCCATCGCCAACGCTCCCCGATCGGGAAGGAAGGGGGCGTGGGTGGCGCTGTCCTCCCTGGCAACCAGCACGCCCGTCCATGCATCGCACCGGGACTCGTTTCTTGGCGCGCCGAGGTACATAAACATGCGCGCGTGCAGATGGCCCTGATGAGATGATCTGTCACAACGCGTGTGTGTCTTGTGTGGCGGCCCCACCTCGCACCACGCAGGGAAGGAGCTAGGCTGATTGATGCTCGCGGCAGGCCCGAGACGAGAGAGAAGCGTGGACCGTCGACCGTGGGAAGCTCGGCATTGTTGGGCACGCTTCATCCTTTGTGTCCGGGGGGGGGGTTGCCATTCCCGTCGACTCTCGGCTCGAGGAATCGACATTCGCGGCCGTCATTGCCATTCTACACCCATGTCCTGGGGTTGCATTGCATGGACATGTGTATGTGATCCGACGACGACCCCTCCCGTTCAGCCGGCCCGCCACTGTGGCCGTCCGCTAGTCTCACTGGCCTGGTGGGCTCCGGGGAAACGGCCCAAGGGTCGGACTACGCTCGCCAGCAGCAGGGCAGAGGATACAAGCAGAGCGGATGACGGAAAGAGAAGAAGAAGAAAGGGTCGATTCGATGTGTACAGAAAAGGCCGGACATCTCGCCATGGTTGGGTTCGTGTCACAACACCAAGTCGATTGGATTTGCTCGCCAACCCCTGGGCTGGGCTCGCATCTCAGTTGCGTCAAGACGCCGCCAGCCACCAATGTGGTTGAAGGAGTGGAGTTGGCTTGCTCGGCCCCGGACTGGAATGCCCAATGGAGCCGTGTGAGGAATTCGCCCATGCTGATGTTTCGGTGCACACATGGCCAGCACCCGTTGACCGTGAGTGATGAAGGCCATGTCAGACGTGCACCCGATGGCCTGCCTCGAGCGACGGAGGTGAAGCGCATGCGCGTGTATCATGTCGTTTCAGATGGGCGGGAGGCACTGGCGCACGCACAGAAACTACATACATGTCGTCGTGTCAGCAACGCTCCGTATGGCCCAGAAACACATCACAAGACGGGCATGAGCGACGACCTGAAATCGTCAGTTGGGCCGCGCACACGCATGCAGGGCCTGGTGGTCAGCGGCCTGACGCCAACAACCTGGCAGATGGACCATTCTTCTTTCCTTCTCGTCACGGTGCCACGAATCTGCCGTAGCGACTTACCAACCCAAGGGCTCGGGACGATGTGATTCCTGTGCGACCAAACAGGCCGGTAGGGTCGGGAAATCAGGTCACCACCAACATTGTACTTGTGGCTGATCAAAATATCCAAGTCTGGTGCCGGTGATGACAAATAGCCAGCAGGCTCAGCAATTGCTCTCGTTTGCGATGGCGAGCCTGTCTTACTGTTTTAGCGAGCATCGGGGGGGGGGGGGGGAAACCAGCACGAAGCGTGTGTGCATCTATCGTATCCAAGGCGAAGAAGCAAGGGGTCAATCGATGCAACCTGCATACAATGTAACAGACAACTTGGAACCGAGGGAATCTGGTTCCCCGGCGCGGGTGCATGTCTGAAATAGTGCATACTGCCCCTCCCACGTACATGCATACACATGTACAAACAAACAAAGGGAAGAGGCAAGGAAAAAGTGTCAATACGACTTGGATTTCAATTCTTCTCGTTGCAAACTCGTCTACTCGTTCTCATCCCTCCCCAAGTCATCGATTGGGGTCCAGATAGTGTTGCTAGATTCCGCAGTTCAGCCCACGAAACATGCAGAACACATCAGACCGGCTAGAGCCCAGCCTCTAACCAAGATACACGGTGTTCCTACGTCAAGGAATCGATCGGCAACTACGCATACATGAACACGATTACTTCGGATAGTCCTTTACATGAAAGCTCTTGGACTTGACAAACTGCTCAAAGCCAAACCTGCCCAGCGTCTGGCCCTTGCCCGAGTTTTTGAACCCCGTCCAGGCCAAATCCTGATGGCGTGACAAATGGTCAGCACAAGCAAAACAGATGGTCCCAGACGTTCTGCTCCCGAAGAAGAAAATTCTGACGGCTGCAAATCCGCGGGCGCGTCTGTGGATGGATGACTTACCGGACTGGGATAATCACAGCGGTTCACAAACACGGTGCCTGCCTCCACGTCCTCGGCGAGGGCATACCCCTTCTGCGTGTCCTTTGTCCAAATGCTAGCCGTGAGGCCAAACTCCGAGTCGTTCATGAGCCTGACAGCTTCCGCATCACCCCTGACCTTCATGACGGGAATCACCGGCCCAAACGTCTCCTCCGTCATGACCGTCATGGAGTGGTCCACCCCGGTCAAAAGGGTTGGCTTCACGAAATTCCCCTCGGGCGGAGGACTGCGGAAACTCTCGTTTTCCGGCGTCGCGTCCTTGGCGCCCCTTTGCAGCGCATCCCGAATGTGCGACTCAATCGTGTCCTTGGCGCGCTTCGAAACCACCGGCCCCACGTGCGTCGCCTTGTCAAACGGATCGCCGAGCTTGTAGCCCCGGAGCACGCGCTGCACGGCCTCGACAAAGGCGTCGTGCACGCCCTCGTCCACGTACACCCTCTCCAGGGAGCAGCAGCTCTGCCCCGAGTTGAAGATGGCGCCGTCGACAATCTCCTCGGCCGCCCAAGCGACGTCGACGTCGCCTCGGACGTAGGCCGGGTCCTTGCCGCCGAGCTCGAGGCCGACGTTGACGATGCGATCGGACGCGGCTTTCTGCACGGCGAGGCCGCCGGCTACGGATCCCGTGAAGCAAACGTGGGCGATTCGGGGTTCCCGCACGAGTGTCTCCATGATGCTCGGGGTGCCGCAGTGGAAGTACTGGAGCACGCCATCTGGGAGGCCGGCCTTGGCAAAGTAGGCGGCCACGTGCTCTACGATGGTGGGCGTCTGGGGCGACGGCTTCAGGATGACGGTGTTTCCGGCTAGAATCGCGGGAATGAGGGAGTTGACGAGGATCAAGTAGGGGTACTGGAGAGCAGCATGTGTCAGTGATGAATCACTTTCCGCAAGTTTATATCTGACTGTTGATGGAAAAGGGGCCGTCCCGCCAAGCCGAGGCTGTCGAATTGCAAGAAGAAGAAGAGGAAGAAGAAGAGGAAGAAGAAGAAGAAGAAGAAGAGGAAGAAGAAGAAGAAGAGGAAGAAGAAGAAGAAGAAGAAGAAGAAGAAAAGACACTTGCATTCCATGCAAAGATGATGAGCACAGGCCCAACGGGCACCTTGCGAATAAAGCGCCTGAAGCCCCTTTCGGCCTCCCCGTCGGTATCCCGGAGAACCTCGTCGCTGATCTTGAGAAGGTACTCGGCGCGCTTGACGGCCGTCGCAATCTCCTTGCCCGTAAAGGCAATGGGGCGGCCCATCTGGGCGGTTAGCTCCTCGGCGAGCTCGGCCTCATGGCTGGCGAGCTCCCTGAGGAAGTTTTTGACAATCTCCTGCCGCTTCTTGAGCGAGGACTTGCGGAACGTCTGGAAGGCGTCGGTGGCGATCTTGGGAAGGAGGTCGAGGTCGGCGGGGGAGGCGCCGTTGCGGGTGAGGAGGGGTTCGTTTGTGGTGGGGGAGATGGTGGTGATGGTCTCGACGGACATGGTGGGTGGGTGGGTGGCTTTTGGAGGCTGCGTGTATCTGTTTCGGGGACGGGGAGGGGGGATATTGCTGTTGATGGCTTTGGGGACGGGAGGGGGGAAATTGCTGTTGATGGCTTTGGGAACGGGGAGGGGGAAATTGCTGTTGATGGCTTTGGGGACGGGATGGGGGGGGGACGATTCAAGAATGGACGTTTGCGTCCTCGGGCTTGCACCGAGCTCGGCTCCATTGACTTTGGCCGGAGACGGGAGTGTGTGTGTGTGCATGAACTTGACAGCCCAATGCGGCGTCGGCCCCACTCACTCATTCACTGCCTACCACTCTCGAAGCTTCTTATCTTATCGGGTCGTCGATGCATCTTTTTTCTCCTCTCCTCCTTCCCTGCGCGGGTGCTTCTTCGAAGACGTACTTGGTTGGCGGTCCAGTTTCGAGTCCAGACCGCAGCTAGGCACATTGCCAAAACACAAGACACATGGCGCCCGAAAAGAAAAACCACTTCCTGGACGCGTCCGGCAGCGAAGACGACCAGCGAGCCGGCTACGACTCCGACAATGAAATGACCAAGGGGGGCGGCCGCAGCGCCAACAAGCGCCGCAAGATTGACCGGGACGACAAACACGACGACGACAAACACGACGACGACAAACACGACGACGACAAACACGACGACGACAAACACGACGACGACAAACACGACGACGACAAACACGACGACGACGACGACGACGACGACGCCGGCGACGTCAGCCAGGATGCCGATGAAGCCCAAGACGAGCACGAGCAACTTCCGGGAGAATCCAAACAAAAATACCATGCCGAACCCCCCCCAGACCAAAGCCAAGACCAAGACCGCAAACCCCCCCTCCCCCACCTAGACACCACCCTCCTCACGACCAGCCAGCCGCTCGCCAAGAAGAACCTCATCACCACCGAAGCGGCCATCAAGAAATCCGGCGTCATCTACATCTCCCGCATCCCCCCCGGCATGAAGCCCTCGACCCTCCGCGCGCTCCTGACCCCCTACGGCAAACTCAACCGCATCTTCCTCGCCCCCGAGGACGGCTCCGTGCGGGCCCGCCGCAGAAAGGCAGGCGGCAACAAGCGCGTGCTCTTCACAGAAGGCTGGGTCGAGTTTTTGAAGAAAAAGGACGCCAAGGCCGCGTGCGAGCTGCTCAACGCGCAGAACGTTGGCGGGAAGAAGGGGTCCTTTTTCCGCGACGATGTCTGGAATCTGGTGTACCTGCGGGGGTTCAAGTGGGCCAACTTGACGGAGCAGATCACGGCGGAGAATGCCGAGCGGACGAGCCGCATGAGGGCTGAGATAAGCAAGGCGAGCAGGGAGAATAAGGCGTTTGTGAGGAATGTGGAGAAGGCCAAGATGTTGGACGGGATGCAGGCCAAGGCGAGGAGGAGGGGGGTTGATGGGCATGGTAAAGATGACGGTAACGGGGATGGTGATGCAAAGGAGGATGGGGGGCGGACATTTAGACAGGTTGCGGGGGTGAAGAGGGGGGGGGGATCGCGGGAACAGCCGGACCATGTTACGAGGGTGTTGAGCAAGATTTTTTGACATGGTGAGCGTGGGAGTGTGTTGGATATTTGTGTGGCATTGTGTGGTTGATATATGGCTTTTTTAAAAAAAAATCAATCCATGTTGCTTTTTGTAAACCTGGGGGGGGGGAGTGGAGATTGAAGAAGAAGGGAGGGAAGAGATGGAGGAGAAGAAAAAAGAAGAAGAAAAAAGAAGAAGAAAAAAGAAGAAAGAAAAAGAAGAAAGAAAGAAGAAAGAAAGAAGAAAGAAAGAAAAAGAAAAAAAG